>JAHHFK020004829.1:0-193052 GCA_024533555.2 Aedes koreicus
TTGCTCCTCTGTCAGATGACGAGTCTGACTTTGAGGTTGGCTGAAGAGGGAACATCGTGCAGTTTTCCGGAAGGTGCCCCACGGAAGCGAGGACGCGTCCGCCTACGGAAAGTTGCTGAAAAAGAAGCCCGAGACCAGCATGCCTACTTCAAAAAAGGTGGGAAAAAGGAAAATTCAATTCCTCCTGGTTTTCGTAGTACTAACTACACCCAGGACTTTCCATCTCTCCCGGGGACATCCAAAACCCCTGATGCCCCGCTTTTAAGAACAGAAGCCCCCTCCTCAAGCGGGCTGTTCTCATTTGATAACATTGTCGAAGGTATCTTCAAGTACCTTGAAATTTCTGACCCTCTCAAAAGCATTGTATTGGCAATGCTTCCCACAGTGAAGACTTTCTTGAAGCAATTGACAATTAAGTGGCCCCTCCTTGCAGCTATCATTTCCTTCGATGGATAATTTTCCAAATGAGGTCAGGGATTTGATCACTGTTCTGCAGTGGAATTGTCGAAGTTTTGTTCCTAAATTGGAATCTTTCAAATTTTTGGCTCACAATACCGGTTGTGAAACATGGCTCTCTCCCGAAATCGATCTTCCGTTTCATGATTTCAACATTATTCGTCTTGATCGTGAGGATTCACGTGGAGGTGGAGTACTTTTGGGGATCAAAAAGTGCTACTCCTTCTATAGAGTGAATTTTCCTCCTATTCCAGGTATTGAAGTTGTCGCATGTCAGGCTGTTATTAAAAATAAAAGCCTTTGCATTGCTTCTGTTTATATTCCTCCTAGAGCCTCAATAAACCAAAAACAACTTTCAGATATTTGTTCGGTTCTTCCTGCTCCGCGGTTGATCATGGGAGATTTTAACTCTCACGGTACAGGCTGGGGAGAACTGTACGACGACAACCGGTCTTCCTTGTTATATGACCTCTGTGACAACTTCAATATGACAGTTCTTAACAATGGAGAAGTAACACGTTTGGCTGGTCCATCCTCAATTGGCAGTAGATTAGATCTCACACTTTGTTCGAATTCATTATCGTTGGATTGCACATGGGATGTGATTCAAGATCCCCACGGTAGTGATCACTTGCCCATAAAAATTTCGATTGCCACCGGGTTCAATCCGTCGGAATCCATCAACGTCGCGTATGATCTAACCCGTCACATCGATTGGACAAAGCTTAGGACAGCAGTAGATGAAGCCGTAACGACGGTAGAAGAGCTTCCACCGCTGGAGGAATATAATTTCCTCTCCAACCTGATCTTAGACAGCGCGCTTCAAGCTCAAACTCGACCAGTTCCAGGAACATCATTTCGCAGGAAACCTCCTTCTCCATGGTGGGATCAGCAATGCACCGAGGTTTACCGTAAAAATCCGACGCGTTCAAAATTTTCCGTAGACGTGGAACACCTGAGCACTTCGAAGTATACACGGCTCTCGAACGCGAACTTAAGAGCCTCATCAAGACCAAGAAACGCGGATACTGGCGAAGATTCGGGGACGGGCTATCGTGCGAGACGTCGATGAGTACTCTTTGGAACACGGCGCGAAGACTGCGTTACCGAACTACGAACAACGAGAGCGAAGAATACTCGGACCAATGGATCCTCAAGTTCGCGCGAAAAGGTTGTCCAGAAACCACGAATTCGATAGATGAGAACAGCCAACCTTTTTCAATGGTAGAGTTCTCTCTCGCACTCCTTTTGTGTGGCAATACGGCTCCACGGGCTGATAGGATTAAGTTCAACTTGCTTAAAAACCTCCCAGGCGTCGCTAAGAGGCGCATGTTGAACTTGTTTAATCAGTTTCTGGAACTAAACATTGTACCGGATGATTGGAGGCGGGTGAGAGTTATTGCCATTCGAAAACCTGGTAAGCCCGCGTCCGACCACAACTCCTATCGACCCATCGCGATGTTATCTTGTATTCGAAAGTTGTTGGAGAAAATGATCCTCTTCCGTCTGGAAAAATGGGTTGAGACGAACAACCTGCTTTCAGATACTCAATATGGTTTCCGTAGGGGTAATGGAACGAACGACTGCCTCGCGTTGCTTTCCACAGAGATTCAGTTAGCTTTTGCTAAAAAAAAGAGCAAATGGCTTCTGTATTCTTGGATATTAAGGGGGCTTTTGGTTCAGTATCTGTTGAAGTTCTTTCAGATAAACTCCACGCTTGTGGCTTTGCACCATTAATGAATAAGTTTTTGTACAATTTGCTGTCAGAGAAACATATGAGCTTCTCTCATGGAGCCTGTACAGCTTTACGATTTAGCTACATGGGTCTCCCCCAGGGATCATGTTTAAGCCCCCTTTTGTATAATTTTTATGTCAAAGACATTGACGGTTGTCTAAGTGACAACTGTACGATGAGACAACTTGCAGATGACAGCGTAGTGTCTGTCACAAAACCCAATGGGGTCGATCTGCAAGGACCCTTACAGGATACCATAAACAATTTGTCTACTTTGGCTCTCTGGCAGGATCAACTTTCTTCGAACAATTACCGGGACCTGGTGGGGAGCGCATCCACAAGATCTTCTAACGTTGTACCGGACAACTATTTTGTCGGTAATCGAATACGGTAGTTTTTGTTTTCAGTCAGCGGCTCGGTCGCACATCATCAAACTGGAAAGTATTCAGTATCGGTGTCTTCGTATCGCGTTAGGTTGCATGCACTCGACTCACACCATGAGTGTTGAAGTGCTGGCTGGCATGTTGCCACTTTCGGATCGGTTTACAGAATTATCTCTACGACTCCTCACCAGGTGTGAAGTGAACCCCCATATAATCGGAAATTTTGAGAAGCTTCTCGAGTTGAATCCTCAAACTCACTTCATGACTTTGTACCATTTGTACATAACACAGGATGTCAACCCTTCGCCAAATATTCCCAATTGTGTTTGCTTCTTCGATTTCGGCAATTCGGTTCATTTTGATTTATCCATGAAACAGGAGCTTCGTGGCTTCCCAGAGCATCATCGTCCTATGATTGCTCCGGTGATATTTGCTGCAAATTTTGGCCTAGTTGGTTCCACTAAAACGTTTTTCACTGACGGTTCACTGATGGAGGAGTCAGCAGGCTTTGGTATATTTAATGAAATTTATAGCACCAATCGTAAACTTCAAGCTCCTTGTTCCGTATATGTCGCTGCATTAGCGGCTATGCATTTTACGCTAGAAATTGTTGCCTCACTTACACCGGATCAGGATAAAATTTTCACGGATAGTCTCAGTTCTATAGAGGCTATCCGCTCCTTGAGTCCGGTAAAGCACTCCTCGTATTTTCTTATGGAAATACAGGAGCTTCTATGTGCTTCATCTCCGCGTTATTTTATCATCACCTTTATATGGGACCCTTCTCATTGTTCGATTTTGGGCAATGAGAAAGCGGACTCACTTGCAAAGTTGGGCACTATGGAAGGCGATATTTATGATCGACAAATCGCCTTCAATGATTTTTTTTCCTATTTTTCGTCAACAGTCTCTCGTCAGCTGGCAGCATAAATGGAGTAAAGGAGATTTGGAGCGATGGCAATATTCTATCATCCCAAAGGTGTCGAAAAAATCTTGGCTTGGGGGGATGTATGTGGGTCGAGACTTCATTCGTGTGATGTCTCGCCTCATGTCCAATCATTATTCTTTAAACGCTCATTTATACCGAGTTGGGCTGAGCGACAGCAATCTCTGTGAAGGTGGACAAGGTTACCAGGATGCAGATCACGTAGTTTGGTCATGTGCTGAGCATCGTGGACTCAGATCGGAGCTTTATGATTCCCTTCGGGCTCGGGGTAGACAACCCAATGTACCGGTTCGAGATATTTTGGCTGTATGTTATCTGGAGTTTATGAAACTCATTTATGTGTTTTTGACTCACATTAGCCTTAGATTGTAGTTAGTTTAACCTGTATGTTATTGAAGTATGTTTTCTCTGTGTTTGTGTGTGTGTTTTTTTCCATTCTCAAAAATGTAAAGTCAAAAGAAAACCAAACGTTGTAAAGTTATAAGTTTTTAGCCAATTTCGAATTTTAAATAAACGTGCTTTGTAAACCATACTTCAAATTCCCGTCCATCTTCCCATCCATTCAATTGTTATTCCATGTGTATAAATTGATGTATATAAATATTGATGTATAATAATATGAAAACTTGGCTCTGTAAAGCTGATTTGATTGAGCCTGTACAAATAAATGATTCAATAAAAAAAAATGGATTGGGGGTGGTGTTGGTGGTTTTTTTTTGGGGGGGGAGGTTTTGGTTGTAAAATGCCGATTTTTCAGAGTAAATTTACTAAATGCACTGTACTTTACGATCACAGATTTCAAATGTAAGTAAGAGAGGTCTCATATGCAGCAGTGAACGATATAAAAGGGGTACACCTTCGCCATATTACTCAGTAGTGTCGCAATACTGGAGATGGGCACATCATCAAGCCATCAAGGACCAGCAGCTGGCGATGGCATAAACTCTAGAGGTAACCTCTATGGCACGAATCCTCTAGTGCGGAGTAGCAATGCGCTAATTTGGATTTGGCAGGTGGTGGTGGCACGTACCATAGAAGGTGCAGTGGTGACCAACAGGTAGCTGATTGCTCTGCAGGCTGTTGCTAGGCAGCCACTAATTTGTAGTGGTGTGCTAAGCAGTCGGTTGCCCAAGCCGGTGATGATTTGTTGCCAGCCGGTGGGCGCCACCACGAGGAGCTAAATAAGGTGCCTGAGTGTGTGTGATATTCTTGTTAGCCTTCTATATCTGAAGCACAACGTGCACGGCAGAAATAACCTGCTTCGTTAAAACATCGAGAAGAATTTAATTTTTATGCGAATTATTACAAATCCGTCCTTTTCAGGACGACCATTCCAATTTTGAGAGATTTTGTTTGATTGGAATTTATCTTACCAATTGGCAGAGAGTGGTGGCTAAATAAATTGTAGTTTTCTTGTCATCGAATACCTTGAGCATTGTGCAGAATTTATAAATGGCTGCCGTCACGAGGAATTGAAACACCGGGTTATAATAGTTCGATTGTTTGATTGAGCTGAGATTGTTTGATTGATTTAATTTTGAGCTGAAATTTTAGCACTAACCTGTATGTTCTTACGATTACCATTCTATTTATTCAAGTATATTAAAATTTTAAATAAAAGATACATGTTTTCGCGTACATATCCATCAATCGGTGCTGAAAAATTGTAAGGAATGTTGCGTTCCTGCAAGTATGATATGTATGATGTATGATATGTAGTACCACCCATTGTAGCACGGAAACTAAGTCCGACAGCTATGGGCTCTCCTCTCTGTTAGACTTGATCAAGCTTTAATAACCACTGATTATCCTAATCATGCAGTTGTATGAAGGGCCAAAAAGGGGTTGGGTGGATCGATATGCAACATCACTTATACGTATCCACAGGGATATAAAGAATCTTCTTCCAACAACAAGATTGAACAATTGGTCAAAAGAGCAAGCTATCTAACATGAGGATGCCCCAATGGGCGGGGAGAAGAGCCCGCCCTCTATTCACAAATTGTTAGCAATGGGGAGTTGGCATTCTCACTCTCCCCATTCAGAGTGCTTCAATCGGGTGCCCTGATGGTCCCTCCCATTCCCATGAAATATTTATATAATGGTGTATATATTTATGTGAATGAAAAATACTACAAGCATTCGTATCTATAATATATGATCTTCATTCGGGTGATCCTGAAATGCAACAAATGTTGTTAAATGTTAAAGTGCAGAGTTCTGTGGTTCGCGTTCCTGCAAGAAACTCCCTACTAAAAACATTGTTTTTATTCTCGAAAATAATTTTTCGTAAGAAATTTTTTTTCTTTTTAATTATTTTTGTTATGATTATTTTTTTTTTTTGTGTATTAATTTCGGGTGGGGTTTGTTTTTTTTTTTGGAAGAAAAAAATTTTTAAAAAAAAAAAAGAAAAAAAAAAATGCCTAATCGATTTTTGGTTTATCGCCCAAAAAAAAAAAAAAACCACCCAAACGAACAAGTATCGGTCCGGGGGGGGGAGACACTACTTGCGTTGTTGTGTTGTGAAAAAAAAAAAAAAAAACAAATTATATGGTTTAGCGCAGTCTACGCGGGCGGGTTGTGTAACACACCCCACTGATTTTTTGTCTAGGTATTCCCATAGATTTTCAATGGAATTGATGTCAGGAGATTGTGGTGGAGTATCAATAACTTTTTGGCAATTGTAAAGTAACCTTTGGATCATTGTCTTGGTGAAAATTGAAACCTTGACCCAACCCCATTTTACTAGCACTCTGCTTCAAATTTTCGTTAAGTATATTCAAGTATACAATTCTGATCCATTATGCCATCGTTGAAAACCAAGTTTCCAACACAGACATTACATCCCCATACCATCACTCCACCCCCACCATGCTTAACTGTGGCTTTCAGATTTTTCACGTTCAGTTCATCATTTGGTTTCCTCCAATTTAAAATCTTTGGCTCGACGACTGTCTGAGCCAAAGATTTTAAATTTGGACTCATCTACAAAAATAACATCTTCCTAGTAGCACGTTGGAGTGTTTTCGTGCTGTTTAGCAAAATCTAATCGAAGTTTCTTATTCTTCTGGCTGATGAACGTCGGTACACGGGCGTTGAAATTGTTCTTTCTCAATACATTTCGGATAGTTTTTGGACAAACCTTCCCTTCATTTCCCTGATTTAACTCGTTCGTGATGTCAACGGCTGTTGTTTTAGGATTTTCTCTTATTTTTCTCATCACAAATCGTTCATGCTGCGGTTTCAACTTTTTCCTGTTCATGTTTCTAGATGCATCAACGGTCCTGTTTTCTTCAACAAATCGTTTTATGATATATTTGACTGTTGATCTGGGTCTTTTTACCATGGTAGCGATGTTTTGGGGGGATTTTTCCTCTTTCAGGATAAGCTCTCGTTCCACAATTGCAGTATTTTTACCCTTTCTCGCCATCGCAAAGGATTTAAGTCAACTGCCTACAAAATTCATAGTATTCTTTTGTAAATCAGCACTTTTTTATAATTTTAGATTAGACTTACTCGAAAGATGCCGTTAAATTAAAAAAAAAATGCAAACAAATCGAAGCACACTTCACGAAAACACATGAGTACGATTTCGGTTTTGAGCTATTTTTCAATGTGTTCAGGTTAAGTCAATCCGTACCTAAGCAAGGAATGTTTTTCATTGTTCGTTACACCGTACTGATCATAGATGGTGATCACACTACTACATGCACACATCATCTTGATAATACAACAAAAGATGTATTTGTGAGAAAGTTGTATTTAAATTCATTGATGGTGTACGAATACGGAACTTAGTCACTTTAGCCGGAAGGAGGATGCGAAAAAAAGGGGAATATTTTTTTTTGGGTGGGAAGGGAGGGGGGGGGGGGTTTTGGGGGGGGTGGTGGTGGGGGGGGGGGGGGGGGGGAGAGGGGGGGGGGAAATGTTTTGTGGGAGTGGGGTGTTGGGGGGGGGTTTAAGTTAGTTTGTTTTTTGTGGTGGGTTGAGGAAAATAAAAGAAAAAAGAAATAAAAAAAATAAAAGAAAGAGGGGGGGTGAGTAATTTTTTAAGGGGAGGGTGGGGGGGGGAGTTATTGGTTGGTTTTTTTTTTTGGTTGGAACACGCATACAATTGACAGGCGACGAAGCTCATGCTATGTTCATTCAATTTTTACCTTTTCCCATCAGTTTTCGGTTTGAGAAGTGAAGCAGAACTTCTCATTGTGTGCGTCTACTGAATCAAAGAAGAGCGTGCAACAAATGATTTATGATACGATTGGAACCATCCTTGCATGGCTCCATGCTACAAATTATCCTACAAGTTATGATGGTTATTTGTAATTTATATTAAATCGATAGATGCAATAAACCGCATTTACGATCAACAGCCCAAAGCCATGATCAATACAATCACACTTTTCGTTAATGATGCATTTACATTCACTCATTAAACCATAATCAAAACAGACATTTTAATGAAGCATTAACAATATAATTTGTCACACAAATGAAAAGTATACGAATCATGTAGTTTAGTTATTATCATTATCTAATAATAATAAATTGTCTAATAAATAGTTGTCCAGTAGTATCACACACGAATTATTGCCTTCAGAAAAACGTACTACGACGTGGCAGAGAAACAAAAGTGCACAACATGTGATACTTTCAATACTGGTCAATTGTTTAGCCTCCCTTGCAGGCCTACAGCAAGAGCTTAAGTCTCTCACCTTCGGCAAGGTAACAAGTTTGATCTACGGGACGATTTTTTTTCTGTTCATAAACCACTGCGACCAGTAATTTAATCTATTGTAGTAAATCCCGTATCCTTTGCTAAGTGCATGTCAAGTTACTTCATCACTATTGAAAAATGATTAAGTATTCGGTGTTGTTACAATTGTCCATGTTTGTCTTGTTGGCAAAAAATTGACTTTTATTGAATGTTTCCGCTAATTAAACCCTTTAAGGAGTAAGAGCACTCTTCAAAGGCACGCCCCTTTACCAGTAAAAACCAGATTCATTGCAAAGAAAACAAACAATGACTCCGATACTGACCATGCATCAGAATCCTAGTCATATCCAATTCAAACTATTGAACATCAAATAAAAAATGAGAATTCACATAAATGAAGACTAACCATGTTTTCCTTATTCCAAGCTCATCCTCGGTGGAACAATCCGAGTATTGTCACTTTTAACAAAGCCATAAAACGTAATAAGGACTAAGATATGTTCCTTTGACAACATAAAACATATATGTTCCCTAGTTTGAATTAATTCGGACTAGGGTTCAGTGGTAGATCTGATACCCCGTAACGCACTACGATTAGGTTACGGGAAGATTACTTGCCGCATAAAATAAAAAATTGAAACTAACTTTGATTAATTATTGCAAAACAAAAATAAATCCAGGTCGTTGGTTATATCGACATAACATTCCTGAAAAATTCGAGTGAGAAAGTGCATTAAAAGCACAAGTTGTTTGGTAAACGTGAAGTATCTAATAGTGTCACGAACAGTTCCCTTTATCAAATGGGGGTTCTGCTCTCGAAGGTACCGCAAAAAGGATTTATTATAGTTATGCCTATATACTACAACGGACGAAGAAAGGTCAGCCGCGTTTTATCTTCGCCAAATAGAGAAGCAGATGGGAACACTCACCCCGAGAAATAATCTAAAATTTATTGATTGCCATATGGTTCTCATCGCATGCAACTTTTCCCATCGTGATGGCCACTTTTATCCACCAAAGTGCCATTGGCTTTGTTATGAATATGTGTATCTTTCCAACTAGGACTTCGTGGTGAATAGACAGTGCAGTACTGACGACCAAGTACCAAGCATCACTCGAAAAGTATGGCACATCCTTACATCTGTCGTTACAGCATAGGTAGTAGCACTATGAGATCTGCAAGGCTAACATTAGTCTCTTCTTGAGAAGATGGAAAAGTAGCACATTCACGTGTAGAGTGAATGCATGTCCTTTCGTGGTTTTTCTTTCGATAGCAGAGTCAGCGTTTTTCACAACCCATTATTTATGTCATGAAATGCTAGAAAATGAACCATGTTAACCTCTTTGGAAAGTTTGAACCAATGAAGCTATGCAGTGAAATCTGGTAGTTTTATTTAAAATAATTGTGCAATGAAATGATATATTGTGAATAAATGTGACACGATTTCATTAATAGGTTTGCCTACTGTATACTCGCTTACTCGTTAATCATTGAAAAATCATAACTCAGTGAAAATATTGCATTCATATCGTTCTTTCATTGGTACGAAAAAAAATTAAAATTCCAAAATTCGTACTATATGTACGGAACTTTTTAGGCTAGGTTTGAAGAACTGAATGCACTTACTAAAAATACTGAAGTATTCTTGGAATGAAACGTTTTTTTTATTCACGCTTCAAACATATCGCCGAAACCACCTAACCGATTCCAAAAATATTCTTCGGGGCCGGTCATGTTTTTATGTTACATGTATACCATTTTCGGTGAAATAGATAAAAGCAAGCACCATATGGGGAGTACAGGCACTGCAACATGAGCTTATGACTGATGTCAATATCGTGGAAACTGATATGCGTGCACGCGTGGTAACTCATTCTTTGACGAACAACTCTAGCTCAAGTACCAGCTGCTGAAGCTTCGCTTCCAAACAAGACAGTGCAAAATTAATGATTATTATCACAGTAGCACCACGTACGTAGGTGCTACTGGCTTGCTCATAAACTCGTTAAAAGTCGACGTATCCTCGCACCTGCTATCGTAATGATTAGGGTGAAAGTCCTAGTTTTGATCTCTGCCGTTGAAACTGACCTATCAGAACAAAATTGTAAATTGTCGTCATCAAATCATGAGACTGATTGAAGTGTTAAACATAATGTTCGAGAACTTTGGCATTTTTTTTGTCCGGCATGTATGTTGAAAGTAAGTAGATTAGCCTTTGCAGGATGAACATTTTAATTAAAAAGTATAGCTACAACGCACTTGATGCTGTTGGTTTCTTCAGTATTAATCCCCGAGAAGGTTAACTGCGTAGTTAAAATTACTTTTCTGGAAGGTCATTCCATTAGTTGTAAATATCACTAAAGGAGCTTTAAAAGTTTTCTGCATTAAAAGAGCTTAACCAAGCCTCTTTTAGCAAGAGTGTGCCGAACGAACGACCGATGTCAAGAAAGTTAGTTCGAAAGCCGGGCACTACACACATGAATGCGGAACGGACAACCGCCTCATAATCTCAACATATTGATTTGGTGTGCTACTTGTTGGGCTTCACCTTCTTTTGCCATTTCCTGGGCCAAACCATTCGCTCTCGAGTGCTCGTTTTGTTTTATAGATATCGCAACCCAATCGATACTTCATCTCGGACGAACCGTCAACCGGGTGATATCTTACATTGACCATGAAACGCTTTCTCGCGAAATCAATACCATTTCATTGTGCCCGTTTTGACCTTCGCAGTACACTAAATGGAAGCAACAGGACAACACCACTTAGCATTCTTTGTCGAATTTTATGAGTACTGCAAGGGATTCGAGTCTATTGTTACTTGGTTTTGGGAGTTTCGAAAACATGCTTCACGAGAAGGGCAAACGGGAAAGGTAGGAAGAAGTGCTTATTCATGATGTTTTTCACGGAATTCGCTTCGAAGGACACGTGAATGGGATTTTCCGCACTGGAAAAGTTTGTTAAATTTTTTTTTAAGTAATCGTGAAAATCTTATTTGTTCATCTTGAGCAGGTACTAGCGTTGAGCGGCTTTTATGCAGAGTATAAAAAAGCGTACATTGACCGCGTAAAAGCTAGTTTGTAATTTCGGTGAAAATCGATAGTCAAACACGATTAAATTGCAATCCGTTCCGAATACCTCCAGTAGTGAGAACGTCAGAAAACTTTCATCACCTGAATTAATGATGAAAAAAGCGGTCTACCAGTTTCTCATCGGTTGGTTTCGTAACTAAGTGGGTAAGTTCGTAATCTTCACACCTACGAGCTTTTTCTGTAATCAATACTCTCCTATACCATCCGTGACAGTGGTTAATCGCCATATGTCGCACTGATTTATAGATTGTATTTTGGATAAGAGTCGTCACTACAGTATACAGTACTATATCACTGACTATTCGGAGGGAAAAAAGGTGGGAGTCATTTATTAATAATGGATTTCAAGTGGGTAAGCATCGCAATTTTCATGCTAAGGTGTTAAAAGTTGAACGCACATTGAATCCTACACGTGTTAGAAAACACGTTTTCGCTTGAACACTTCCGTAGCACGATAGGATAGGCATTCAACAATCCTCCTTCTGGATCAAAGGGCAGCCTCAGAAACAATGTTTTTCATATCAAGGATAAGAGAGTGCCTGCGACGTAGTTTTTTTTATGTAAAAATAATAGCCACTGCTTCTTTATCTCGGGTCCCTTCGAATATCGGAGAGGGTTACGGTTAAGGTAACGGATTACCGTGTTTGCTATTTAACGTTGTATTGGGGAATGTGATGTGATAAAAAGCGGGGATAGATACGATCTTCAGGAAGTCTGTCCATCTTTTTGGCTTCCCCGACGACGTTGATAAAGAAGCAACACCATGCTGGAGGTGTCTGGGTTCGATTCCCGGTCTAGTCGAGGAATTTTTCGTTAAGGAAAATTTCTCGACTCCCTGGGCATAGGGTATAATTGTACTTGCCACACTAATGCAAAAATGGTACCTGGCATCGAAAGCTCTCAATTAATAACCGTAGAAGGCATTTGGAACACTAAGATGAGAGCAAGCAATAAGCTAATTGCGAAAGCAATAAGCTTGAAACGCTAAGAAAAAAGAAAAATATGAAACGTGGAGAAGGCAACTAACCACGAATTGCATCAATTACTGTGAGAACCCATCGTTTACACCGCAAAAACCGCACGACTACGGACGGCTGTGTGTATCGTGAAAATGTCGGACGACAGCCCGGTTAAAACGACTCACAACGAGCAAGGTGGATCGATCAAGTAAAAGGCGACCGGCGGATACTTAGCAGATTGCAAGACTGGTGAGGTGCAATTTACAAATACTTCTGTTCAATTTTTCACAACCTGCCGTTCACTAACGGAACTATCAACACTTTCTCTTCATATCTTTCGTTCAAGCAAAATTACTGTCCACTCTTGGGTCCTCATGATGATGAGAGAATATTTCCTTCTACTTCATCAGCTTACTGTTAGTTTAACCCTTAAGTGTTTGACAGGGTACCCGGTTTTACATTCAGGTTTTACATTACGAAATTTCAAAGTTTATTTCAAAACAGGAAGCTGAAATTCAGTAACATCTAAGTAAAAGTTGGCAGGCAACTTTTTGCATAAAGACATTTTGCATTACACATCGGTCAATAAGTCCCGGGCCTAAGAAGGAAAACAACATTTTTTTGCCAAAATTCATTTTTATTCATCAATATATCATCTCCTTCATTCCAACGTTTCTCTAGCTTTTCGATACCACCGGTGTAGAACGATTTATCGAGACCTTCAAAATATGCTTCAGTTTCAGCAATCACTTCCTGATCTGAGCCAAATCTCTTTTCACGGAGCATCTTTTTGAGTTCTGCGAAGAGCCATTAGTCGCTTGGGGGCAGATCTGGAGAATACGGTGGGTGCGGTAGCAATTCGAAACCCAATTCGACCATTTTTGCAGCTTTTTTTATTGACTTGTGACACGGTCTTGGTGAAAGAGCACCTTTTTCTTCTTCAAATGAGGCCTTTTATTGGGCGATTTCGGCCTTCAAACGATCCAACAAACCGATATAATAGTCGCTGTTGATTGTTTTTTTTCCATGTTCCAAGTAGTCAATGAATAAAATTCCATGCGCATCCCAAAATACAGAGGCCATTACCTTCCCAGCCCATGTTTGAGTCTTTGAACGCTTTGGGCTGCTTTCTCCGTCTACACACCACTCAGTAGACTGCCGATTTGATCCATGTTTCATCCATTGTGATGTATCGACGCAAAAACTCCTTCTTATTCCGTGTGAACATCTCCAAACATCTCTCTTTGAATCATTGACTCGTTGTTGTTTTTGCTCTGGTGTGAGCAAACGCGGCACCCAAAACCGCTTTTTCATACCCAAATGTTCGTGTATCATGGTGTAAACACTACCTTTTGATACCTTCAGAGTGTCAGCTATCTCTTGCAACTGCACTTTGCGATTGCCCATGATGATTTTCAGGTTTTTTTCAATATTTTCCGGAATAACTGCCTCATTTGGCCGACCAGGGTGTTCAGCATCACCGGTGTCCGTACGACCACGTTTGAAATTGGCAAACCATCGTTTGATGGACGTTTTCAAAGGCGCAGAGTCCGGATAACATTTTTCAAGCCAAGCTTGGGCTTGAACGGTGTTTTTTCCCATCAAAAAGCCATCAATAATTTCTAGAAACTATTTCGTATTCCATTGTGAGCAATATGCCGACTTGTCCCCAGAACGGTCATTCTGTAACAGGTTCCTGTGGGGCCTAGAGTAGCCATGAACATTTTCAGGAGAAAACTCTGGCAATATGGGTATCAAAATTCATGAAATTTCTCCAGTAGGATATTTCAAAACGTTTAGTAAACGATCATTTAAAAATATTGTTCCATGGCAAAGTATTTTGAAAGTTCTCGAATGATATGTTCAATTGTAAAAATAAGAGTGTCTGCGTGAAAATAAAAGTGTCTGCACCGTTAAGCCTTTTGCATTTCAAGAGGAAAATAATTTTATCTTACAAAAAAGTACCCTCAAGTATCTCCCTGAAATTCAGTTCACTTGTCATACAAGGTATCCTCAACAAACAACAAATATCAGCTGCTCTTGTCTGCTCATCAAATCACAATTCACAACAGTTTTGATGATACTTCTACTCTCAATAATAATTCTTTCTACAATCCAGCGGTTTTTATTAAAAAAAAATGATTCTTTTAATTTCGTCGTTTGTTCAGAAATCAAAAAAATGTTTTTAATTATATGATTTTTTCTAAGCTAATTAAACGAAAGCGAAATTTTCTAATGGTTTGAATTTGTGTGTGTTTTTTTTTTGGAAAAAAAGGCCCTGCCATTTCATAGTTGCTACTCCGTTACTGAACAGAACTAGTGTAATTGCACAGAGAACCACATAGATGGAGCTTGGGAGTAGCTTTACATCTTCAATGTACAAGTTCACTAATTCTATTTAAAGATCAGTACCAACGCCGGCCACGTCCTCACGGTCTTTTGGGGAGGGGGAAGTATGATTAGTTTGACAATCGTTGTTATTAGAGACCGTGATCACCACGCTCTACAGTTGCCAAGAGAAGGATAGTTGTGTTAGTGAGGCAAGTTATTTTTAGATCACTTTAGAGTACTGTGGTAAATGATGCGAGAAATGAAAGAAACCGCAGTAGAATGCTTTTTATTTTAAATCTAGTGGTGAAAGAAAGAGGCAAGTGACAAATGGCAAGGAAGGAGACGGGCCTGGGATTGAACTCCCGACCATCTGCTCAGTAAGCAGAGCGGGTAACCACTGAGCTACCCAGCCACGTCTAAAGGTTTGAATTTTTGTTAGCTTATAAGTTAATTTAAGGACTACGTACATGTGCCTTATATGCAAAAAGCATTTCATATGCTAATACACAAATTTACTATCTTTCTTATTTTTTTTTTAATTTAGTTTACTGAATGCCAACAATAACTTGTATTACTAATAAAGTGTCCACTTTAAATTTCGGACACCAAAATAATAGCTGCAAAACAAATTTACACATAATTCAACAAAACCGATTGTTTATTTCACAATAAAAGAGTTATATCTTCATTAGAAAAAATGTTAATTCAGATGTTAATCCATCTATTGAAAAAAATCTCGAACATTCTGTGGTACACCCGCCATCAGGTTCCGTACGGTATTCTCAGATACACCCGCCGTGACGGTACTCCATCTTGCCTTGTAGTCATCGGTACCATTTGCTTTCTTCTTAGTTTCGAAGAGTTTCCGCTTAACTAGAGCCCAGTACATTTCTATTAGGCGAGGTTCTGGACAGTTTGGTGGAATGGCTGTTTTTGGCTCGTATTTGACCTCTTGTACCTTATACCATTCCAGGACGGATTTCGCATAGTGACAAGAGGCCAATTCAGGCCAAAACAGAGCTGGAGAGTCGTGGCTTCTGATAAACGGTAGCAACCGCTTTTGCAGACATTCTTTCTCGTACACAGCCTTGTTGATAGTGCCGGTAGAGACGAAACTTTTAGATTTTCGACCACAACTGCTAAATCAAATACTTCTTCGGAAATTTGGACACCTTCTTTGTCCGGAAATGCTCGGCAACGGCGTTCCTTTGCATTGCGGTATAAAAAACCAGACCCGGAAGCTGTTTAAAGTCTTCGAGTACGTATGTTTCGTCGTCCATTAATGATACAAGAAAATGTTTGCAAAAAATAGGTGTAACGTTCCTTAGCACGACTTTTTGCAGTAAAATTTGCTTGTCATCGCGATTGGGCATCTTTTTCACTTTGTACGCCTTCAGTCCTTGCCTCTGCTTCACTTTTTGTACGTATGATTTTGACTTCCCAACTTTGCGAGCCACATTTCGCACAGAAAGATTGGGATTTTTCTCAATAATGAATAATGGCTACCACCTTCTTGTCCATTTTTCGGCAGCAGACATTTCGATTTGTTCCACTTCCAACCTTCCGATCCACAGTCAAGCGCTGGTCAAATGATTTGCAATCACAAAACACGGTACTTTTCGGTTGTTTTAGTTTCTTGGCAAGATCGCGTACCGATAAATTCGGATTTTGCTGCCGTTCGTACAAAATGCGTTTGCGCACTTCCACTTCATTCGATGCCATTTTACTAATTGTAACAAGAATGTAAATTAGTTTTATTTTTCTTGGAAATTGTTCAAATAAAAGAAAAAAGTTCAGTTAGAAGAAGACAATTAGAATTAAGAATACATGTGTTTTGTAAATGATAAAAGAAACTCCAACCCCTTCTTCCCATACATAAAATTGTTATTCTCGCTAACCTCGAGACGGCCGAGAGTAAACGGTTCTTCCATTTATAACTTTATTTTTAAGATCATCAATGTATTTTGAAAAATAAATTTTGGCGCTGTAAAGTTGATTCGGTTGAGCCTGTACAAATAAAGGAAATTGTTAAAAAAAAAACAAGAATGTAAACATGTTGTACCACGCAATAAAATGGAGCGTTTCAGCTGTCATAAAAGTGAAATGTTTCAGCGATCCGTAAAATAATTCAAAATCTACACTGAAGGAAAAGTGTACTAATACTTTACATACTACTAATACATTCTTAAAAGTGTTTAAAAATTAAAGTGTTTTTTTAAATAAGTGAAGTGAAGTTGGATTTGTGCCTTCAAAATTTCGAAGTGACGATATCTAGTTCAACTTTGTTTGTCGGCAGGAGTGTGGAAAAAGAACATGGTCAGGAACCCCAAGTCGAAACGTTATTTTTATGCGTACTTGAATGCAAATTGTAGATCTTGAGGCTATCCATTTTTTTTTTCAAACCAACACTACATTTTGATTGCGTTGCAAATCTACAATATACCAATACAATATAAGTTCATTCAGGAAATAAGTTTATTTTTATAAACTTTTCATAGCACTTCGTCAGGATTACCGTAAGGAAAACTACCCGTGTAGCTCTTGCTATGCTCTTTTAGCAGGTTTTTTATGGATTTCCTCAATCTTTCCTAATGAATGCTATCCTTCCTCTTCCACCATCTTATTGAGATTTCTACCAAATCGTCAAACAGTTTTAAACAATTCTTCAAGCTGAATTTGATTTGAACTTCAAACTGAGTTATTTTTAGTAAATTTTTATTAAATCTTCTGGTTATTTTCTGTAGATCTTTCGAGAAATAAGATTTCGCAGGATCTACTTGTAGGTTCTTTTGTGCACTCTCCAGGGTAGTCGCCATCACCAGCTGCCAATCTAATAACGGCTCATTGCCACTCCAACCATCTTCAAGACCACCGAACGAACATTGCGTGAAGGTGTACCCTTTATATATCGTTAACTGCTTCATATGAGACCTCCCTTGCTTACATTTGAAATCTGTAATAGGAAAATTCTGTGCATTAATTAAATCTAAAGGGTGATACGGTCAAAATTTGGTCAAGGGAAAACGCGTGTAAATTGGTGAAATCGTTTATTTAAAAAATCAAATTAAATTTCTTTTTCAAGTTCAATTAGTATAAAATTCAGGAAAATATTCAGTTAGGCTTCCGCTTTTCCAAATCCGAATTGCCGGGCCTTACGCTTGACCCCTGCCATCAGATTTTGTACAGCCACCTTGTCCACCTTCTTCGCCGCAGAAAGCCAGTTTGCCTTGAACTGCTGCTCGTCCTTAGCAGTTTTTTTGGTCTTCTTTAGGTTCCGCTTGACAATAGCCCAGTATTTCTCAATTGGGCGGAGCTCTGGCGTGTTGGGAGGGTTCTTGTCCTTGGGAACCACCTGCACGTTGTTGGCGGCGTACCACTCCATGGCCTTTTTACCGTAATGGCAAGATGCCAAATCCGGCCAAAACAGTACGGAACAACCGTGTTTCTTCAGGAAAGGCAGCAGACGTTTATTCAAACACTCTTTCACGTAAATTTCTTGGTTGACAGTCCCGGAAGCTATGAAAATGCTGCTTTTCAAGCCACAGGTACAGATGGCTTGCCAAACCAGATATTTCTTTGCGAACTTTGACAGTTTCGTGTGCTTGAAAATATCTGCTACCTTTCCCCTTCCTTTTGCCGTATAAAACTCCTGTCCCGGAAGCTGCTTGTAGTCGGCTTTGACGTAGGTTTCGTCGTCCATTACCACGCAGTCAAACTTCGTCAGCATCGTCGTGTACAGCCTCCGGGATCGCGCTTTGGCCGTCGTATTTTGTTTATCATCGCGATTTGGAGTCACTACCTTCTTGTAAGTCGATAGTCCGGCTCGTTTTTTGGCTCGATGCACGGTTGTAGACGATACACCCAGCTTATTTGCGGCATCTCGGAGAGATAGGTTAGGGTTTCGCTTGAAACTACCGGCAACTCTCTTTGTCGTCTCAGCGGCTTCCGGTTTTCGATTTCCCCCCGATCCAGACTTTCTGGCTGTCGACAAACGTTCCCCAAACACTTTAATTACATTTGTAACGGTTGATTTGGCAACTTTTAGCGATTTTGCCAACTTTGCGTGCGAGTAGCTCGGATTTTCGCGATGCGCGAGCAAAATTTTGATACGCTGCTCTTCTTGCTTGGACGGCATTTTGACAACTGAAGAGTGAATTCCAAAATCAAAATAGAAGCAACATTCTACACACACACCTTCAAAATGAGGGGTGTTCAGGTTTTTTAAATGCAAAATTGAAAGAAATACGTCAAGTTGATATTGACCAAATTTTGACCGTATCGCCCTTTATCGTACTTCAAATCTAACTCAGTTTGTGCAGTTGTAAAATTGAAAAACTAAGCAAGCAACATTAGAAACAAGCTGTGGAGCTCAACCACCAATACACTCGTATAGGTAAATGCAACATGTGCAAAACAAACGCATTTGACAATCGTGAATGGCATGGTGACCTGATTATCGATGGAGTGCCGCCAAACATGACCATCACCAGGTGCTTTTTATTGTTTTGTCATTACTAACTCAACTAACAGTGATATTCGTGAATTATAAATCGTAAAGAATAGAGATAGAATATATTCAGGAGTTTTTAACCTCAGTCATTTAACGATATTGATTTGCATACATTGCAACTTTGGGTAAAACTGATAGTCACGAAAACTCACGTACGTGATTCATAATTTATGAGAACTTATTCGGTTCATTGGTTTTCATTTTTCCATTCTCCATTAACGGTGACCGTAACATTTCATTTATTTTATTTGGCGTGTCCCAATTTTCGCATTTTTCACACAAAAAATCTGGAAGCTTACGGATAATTTTTCATCACAGTTTTTAAGTTAACATACTTAATGATATTTCTTAGATTTCTAGTCTAGTGATTATACTCCTACTAACATTTGCGCGGTGATCAATGCATATTCTTTAAATTTAAGTTTTTCAATCATGTGATAAGCCAAGGCACAAAAATATCCTTCTAGATAAATCAGAAAGTTTCCGACCCGGTAGTTTCAGAAAATTGTTAATTTTGTTCCGTTGTTTTTCTTCCGATACTTGATGCTATTTGTGCATTTTAGCTCATCAATGGCAAGTACTGTCTTATTCTTTTCCCAGTGATTCGAGGACTTTCCCAGACAGGCAGTCGAATCCAGCCACCTCCAGTATGGTCTTGCTTTGCTGCTGCGCTCTTGCCGACTGAGCAAAACAATTTAAAGTTTGATAATGCACACTTTGTTTTTACTCATTATGTGGATTCAATAAATGCTGGTGGAGAAATTTGGCTATCACCAGTAACCATACCACCTAAATGGTCGTTGTTGTTCGTCTTACTGACTTTGACGCGCTTTTCAACTAACTCTCCCTAGTTCTCAACTTTTGCATATAAAAACCATTAAATACCGGAACATAACCAACACTTTATGGATCAGATGCATATATAACATAGGTAACATTCTATGGATCAGTTTTGAAAGTTATTGATCCTTCCATGGATCATTTGAAATGCACTATGACCCAAAAGTACCGGGAATATGTAAATAAAACGAAATATTCTCAATTCTCTTGTATATTTATTTCGTCTCCTTTGAAATAAAACCTATTTGAAGCAACTCACACGAACCAACGCTTGACCTAGTCATCCATCCACTTTTCGTAGGCCGACGGAGGGATGACTTCAGCTCCTTCGTAGCATTCTCTTCTAAAGGGTGTATCGATCAAAGTTTGGTCAACTCAAACTTGACGCATTTTCTTTCATCGTGCATTAAAAAAAATTTGAATACACCTCATTTTGAAGATGTGTGCGTGTAACATCATGCCTCTATTTCGATTTGAGATTAGCACTTCAGTTATCAAAATGTCGTCGAAGGAAGAGAATTTTGCATGTGCATGGCGAAAATCCAAACTACTCTCATGCCAAGTTGGCGAAATTGTTGAATGTGGCTAAATCAACTATTACCAACGTATTAAAAGTGTTCGGTGAACGTCTGTCGACAGCCAGGAAAGCTGGATCGGGGGGAAATCGAAAGCCGGAGGCCACAGCGACGACAAAAAGAGTTGCCCGCTGTTTCGAGCGGAACCCCAACCTATCCGTCCGAGATGTTGCAAAAAAGCTGGGAGTGGCGCCTTCAACCGTGGATAGAGCTAAAAAACGAGCTGGACTGTCGACTTACAAGAAAGTGGTGACTCCAAATCGCGACGATAAACAAAACACGTCGGCCAAAGCACGATCGCGAAAGTTGTACACGACGATGCTGACGAAGTTTGATTGCGTGGTACAGGACGATGAAACTTACGTCAAGACAGACTTTAAACAGCTTCCTGGACAAGAATTTTTTACGGCAACCGGACGGGGAAAGGTGGCAGATATTTTCAAGCACATCAAACTGTCACAGTTCGCGAAGAAATATCTGGTGTGGCAGGCCATCTGTACCTGTGCCTTGAAGAGCAACGTTTCCATTGCGACCGGAACCGTCAACGAGGAAATTTATCTGAGCGAGTGCCTACAAAAACGTCTACTGCCTTTCCTGAAGCGACACAATTGTTCCGTTCTATTTTGGCCGGATTTGGCATCCTGCCATTACGGAAAAAAGCCATGAAGTTGTATGCTGCCAACAACGTTCAGGTGGTGCTCAAGGACAAGAACCCTCCCAACACGCCAGAGCTCTGCTTAATCGAACAATATTGGGCCATCGTCAAACGGAACCATAAGAAAACTCAAAAAGCTGTTGTGAGCAAGAAACAGTTCGAGGCAAACTGCCGTTCTGCGGCGAATAAAGTGAACAAGGAGACTGTACAATATCTTATAGCAGGTGTTAAACGAAAGACCCGGCAATTCGCATTCGCTAAAAAGGAAGCTTAGCTGAATATTTTTCCTGTATTCTGTATTAACTGATCTTGAAAAAGATAAAGAATTTGACATATTGATAAAAACTTTGATCGACTCACACACATTACTGTTTGACCAAATTTTGATCGGAACACCCTTTATAGCCTCAATGTACTAGAATCTCTTACCCTCAAAGTGGCATTTTATGTTTGGAGAAAACATAAAAAATAGTACGGGAACGTTTTGATGCGATTCATGAAGGTTGGATCCTTTTGGGCCTCGAAAAGTATGTCTTCAGCAACCTACTGTCGATGGTCTTTTTGCACGAAATTCAGCTCTTTCAAAACAAGTCGTGCTGTAACGTGTTGCATGCTCAAAATATCAACAACAATGTGCTGAATAATTTCCTTTAAGATGTTGAGATCACTAGCCATCTCTCTAATTCCCACATGACGTTTTCCAAGCACAGTTTTCTTAATCATTGCCACGTTTTCGTCGGTATTCCATGTTGAAGGGCGTCCGGACCAAAGCAAGTGTTCGACTACTATACGACAACTTTTGAACTCTTCATACCATTCGTTTGCTCTGAATTTTAAAAGAGCAAATTTGCACACGGTTCCACACAAGAAATTTCGTTTGAAATACACAACTTCAAACAAACTGTTTGAACAGCCAAACTATTCTTGAAGAAATTCGACAAAACCCAAAAACTGTCTGATATAAAAAGCTGCCAATCAAACTCTGATGCTTCGATCACGCTCAAATTCCTGACAAATTATTGCTTAGTTTTATTCATAACATTGATGATTTTTTAAGATCATTTCCATTTTTATATGGATGTTTATCAGACTCTTATATGTCTTTTTTATGGAACGACTTCCAATTTCTCATGGATCATTTCTTCAATTTTAAAGATTCAAACTCAGGGTTGGCATTCACTTTACTGGGCCAGGAATCGAACCGACAGCCCTCGGCTTAGTCATCCATGTTCTTACCGACTGAGGTATTTGAAGCCTCAATAATTCGTTGTCAAATATTTGAGTGTGTCGTCGAAAAAATCGAGCAGACACCTGCTTACGTTCAATTTCCTTTAAATTATTAATCCCCATTGAAAAGAATTCAGCCCTCCAAATAATTTCTCGATATTAACGGTGAACGTTGCTCTGCGTAACAAAGAATACACCTACTCTTCCTAAACCTAAAAACCCACATTGACATCATCTCACAGTTTCCACACTATAAGCTGAGAGTCAGAAGAATACACTCGAATCAAGTATACCAACCAACTAACACTTCCATTGCTCAGTTTCTTCGCTTGCTTTGTCCATCAAATATCTCGAATTCAGCTTTTTCCAGCATCACATATGCGACCAATAGGAACACACATTTTCTTTCGTGAGCGTTTTTCCCAATTCAATCAGCAGGCAGGCACGCAGAACGACACAAACAAACATCGAAAAAGTTGAACAAAGTTCTAAAACAACCACACCAAGGCGATCCGTCAGACAGACAGTCGGAAAACACATCATTCGCTTTTTTTATCCACCAAACACCCACCCACCCAACCAACCAACCAACGCGTCTACCTATCTTCATATTTTCGTCACGGGTCTCGGTTCGTTTGATCAGAAAATAGCGAGCACATCACTACATTCAGCGGTCGCTCATCTCGTACTGGTAAACAAGGCAGGAAGGTGAAACTCATTTCCATTTTCCGCTTTTCTCCCAAATATATCACACTCCTGCCCTTCAAACATACACCGACGGAAATTCACCCGAGATTTTCGTAGCTCAACGGCACGGTCTGGTTTAAAACCAATTCCTCGTGTGCACGTTTACTCACGACAGCGCACCGGGTGAAACAGCTGATTTGAAAGCACGAACGATCCGTTGAAACCCTTCCGCCCTTCGCCGTCACGTATTGTTCGCCGCGGAATCAACGTCCGTTCTGAGTCTGTTCGCCACAACGGCGTTAGCAAGTCAGCCAATGTGTCTGTGTGAGCGATGTCTTATAGGAAACAAACAAAAAAACATACGAAACATAATGGTGATGTAGTACAGAGTGGTGCCAACATGGAATATGAAATTGATATCGCTCAGAACTGAGTCGCACACGGAGCGCATGAGTGGGGTAGGAGGTGAGTGGGTTTGTTTGTGTTGGAATGGTGAAAAGGGCTGACTATGCTAAAAAAGAAGTAAAGATGAGAGTTCTGGCTGGGAGGAATGAGGGTATGATGGGTATCTAGGATAGAAATTTTATTTTTAGATTGATAGATGATCAACAACGTGAAAAAAGGGCCATATAATATCCAATAAATTGTGTTATAACCATACTATAGAGTATATGGTTAGAACAATAAGTTGTAGTGCCTATTACTATTAGATAACAAAGGGAGCTGAACCACAATGTGGTGGAAACCACAATTCTATGTTTTACTGAAGCATCGACAATAGAATAAGAGGTCGCCTAAGAATCCAAACAATTGTTGAAAATTCTTACCATATGGGATGTTTAGTAGATCTACTGTAGAGAGACACATATATGTATGTCTTCTCAGTCACTTGGTTTGGGTTTAAAAGATAAAATAAAAAGATCTAAACATACAAAAGAGTAAAATTAACATAAAATGCTCGAAGTATACTTACCTTAACAATCAAACAAAGCCATAATGTGCCTTTGTATTTCTCTGCTAGTACCGTTATCGGTGGTCACCAATGAGCCCAGATACATGGAGTCGTCTACCGCCCAAATGTCATCACTGTCATTCTGAATGCGTGCTAGGTGGCTGACATTGTCTTCTCGTGAATCTCTTCCTTTCGTGTATTTTGTTTTCAACGCATCAATCACAAGCCCAATCCTACTTACCTCAGCGATACTAACGGGTTCAGCTTTCCCGTTTCTCGTTCAGATCAGCATTGCTTACCTTGCTAGCGCATACTCCACTGTAAGACTCTGAGAAGTGAATGGCATTTTAAATGCAAACAACCGTTTACTTGATATTTGCTTTATCTCTGAAGAATTGGACGGAGCTGTTCCATTCTCCAAGCGCCTGAATCGCTCGTCAAAAATTGCAAGCATCATCCACCTCTTCTCGTTAAGCTGGAGTTCAACCCTTTAAAGACTACGCCGAAAACGTCTACTACGACTTCAACAAAGCTGACTTCGAGGGAATGGATATCTTCCTTGCTGGAGTGGACTAGAATGAGACGCTCGGTAACGGGTATGTAAACTTCGCTGCCTCAACTTTGTGTGGCGTTTTGCTTTACGCTATCAACCAGTTCGTGCCGAAAAAATCAACCGTACGCCACCAAAACCTGCTTGGTCAAATACCGAACTCAAACACTGTGTTTTCTCCAGTTAAATGTTTAACGAACAGGATATTGCTGTTGCCACGAGTAACGTTCCTCGTATGTCTCTATTTGGAATTTCATTTTCCGTCTACATTGTCACAGTGGTTTCAGCCGGAAAGCAGCTTAAATCGTCTACTGGAACTGGTCCTGATGGCATTCCCAGACTGATCCTGAAACGCTGCCTAAATACTCTTGCGACGCCGTTAGCCAAACAAAAAAAAGGATGCAAACGAACTGTCGCTAATTATCGCGGAATTGCTGCGCCGAGTGCCATCTCTAAATTCTTCAAACTAATTGTTCTGGAAGAGCTGGTTCAGGACTGCTCGCATATCATTACGCAGGATCAACACGGATTTATGTCCAAGCGATCCACAACGACTAATCTAACTGCCTTTACTTCGTTTATTATTCGTGAGATTTAACTTGGCCATCAAATAGACGCCATAAGCACCGACCTCTCCGCTGCTTTTGATAAGGTGAACCATGAGATTATCATTGCGAAACACGACACAATGGGCATCCACGATAATCTTCTTGTTTGGATTCGTTCCTACCTGACTGACAGGTCTACGTCTGTAAAGATTGGCAACCATATTTCGTCACCTTGCCCCGTTACAACTGGAGTTCCTTAAAGCAGCCACCGGGGGCATTCCTTTATCTGCTGTATATGAACGACGTGAACATAATCTTCAAATTGCTTCAAGCTCTCATAAAGGGTGATACGGTCAAAATTTGGTCAAGGGAAAACGCGTGTAAATCGGTGAAATCGTTTATTTAAAAAATCAAATTAAATTTCTTTCTCAAGTTCAATTAGTATAAAATTCAGGAAAAATATTCAGTTAGGCTTCCGCTTTTCCAATTCCGAATTGCCGGGCCTTACGCTTGACCCCTGCCATCAGATTTTGTACAGCCACCTTGTCCACCTTCTTCGCCGCAGAAAGCCAGTTTGCCTTGAACTGCTGCTCGTCCTTAGCAGTTTTTTTGGTCTTCTTTAGGTTCCGCTTGACAATAGCCCAGTATTTCTCAATTGGGCGGAGCTCTGGCGTGTTGGGAGGGTACTTGTCCTTGGGAACCACCTGCACGTTGTTGGCGGCGTACCACTCCATGACCTTTTTAATTTTTTTTAATAATCATTTATTTGTACAGGCTCAATCGAATCAACTTTACAGAGCCAAATTTTCATATTTTTATACATCATTTATCTTAAAACTAAAGTTAGGAGGATAGAGCCGATTACTCGCGGCCGTCTCGAGGTTAATAGGAATTACAAATTACGGATGGGAAGATGGGTGGGAATTTAAAGTATGGTTTACATAACACATTAATTTTAAATTCTAAATTGTCTTAACACTTATAACTATACAATGTATGGATTTCTTTTAACTTGAACATTTTTTGAAAAAGAAAAAAAAACACACAAACACAGATAAAAAAAAAGAAAAAAAAACTTAAAGTAAACATACAGGTTAAACTAACTACAATCTAAGGCTAATGTTAGTCAAAAACACATAAATTAATTTCATATACTCCAAATCACGCAAAGCCAAAATATCTCGAATTGGCACATTGGGTTGTCTACCTCGAGCCCGAAGGGAATCATTAAGCTCCGATCTGACTCCACGATGCTCAACACAAGACCAAATAACGTGATCTGCGTCCTGATAGCCTTGTCCACACTCACAGAGATTGCTGTCGCTCAGCCCAACCCGGTATAAATGAGCGTTCAAAGAATAATGATTGGACATGAGGCGAGACATGACACGAATGAAGTCTCGACCCACATCCATCCCCCTAAACCAAGATTTCTTCGACACCTTTGGGATGATAGAATGTTGCCATCGCCCCAAATCTCCTTTACTCCATTTATACTGCCAGCTGACGAGTGACTGTTGACGAAAAATAGTAAAAAATTCATTGAAGGCGATTTGTCGATCATAAATATCGCCTTCCATAGCGCCCACCTTTGCAAGCGAGTCCGCTTTCTCATTGCCCAGAATTGAACAATGAGAAGGGACCCATACAAAGGTGATGATAAAATAACGCGAAGATAAAGCACTTAGAAGCTCCTGTATTTTCATGAGAAAATACGAGGAGTGCTTTACCGGCCTCAAAGAGCGAATAGCCTCTATAGAACTGAGACTATCCGTGAAAATGAAGTACTGATCCGGTGTTAGTGAGGCAACAATTTCTAGCGTAAAGTGTATTGCCGCTAATTCGGCGACATATACGGAACAAGGAGCTTGAAGTTTACGATTGGCGCTATAAATTTCATTGTATATACCAAAGCCTGCTGACTCCTCTATCAATGATCCGTCAGTGAAGAACGATTTAGTGGAATTAACTTGGCCAAACTTTGCAGAAAATATCACAGGAGCAATCATAGGACGATGATGCTCTGGAATTCCACGAAGCTCTTGCTTCATGGATAAATCAAAATGAACCGAACTGCCGAAGTCGGAGAAGCAAACACGATTGGGAATATTCGGCGAAGGGCTGACATCCTGTGTTATGTACAAATGGTACAAAGTCATGAAGCGAGTTTGAGGATTCAACTCGAGAAGCTTCTCAAAGTTTTCGATTACCTGGGGGTTCATAACTTCACACCTGGTGAGGAGCCGGAGAGACAATTCTGAAAACCGATCCGAGAGTGGCAACATGCCAGCCAGCACTTCCAGACTCATCGTATGAGTCGAGTGCATACAACCTAACGCGATACGAAGACACCGATACTGAATACGTTCCAGTTTAATGATATGCGACCGAGCCGCCGACTGAAAACAAAAACTACCGTATTCCATAACCGACAAAATCGTTGTCCGGTACAACGTTAGAAGATCTTGCGGATCTGCTCCCCACCAGGTTCCAGTTATTGTGCAGAAAAAGTTGATCCTTTGCTGGCATTTTCGCTTCAGATACTCAATGTGGGATCTCCAGGTGCACTTAGAATCGAACCAGACCCCAAGATATTTAAAGGACATGGAATGAGTTATCGGTGTACCCCAAATTTGAAGCTTCGGTTGTGCTGGGTTATGCTTCCTTGAAAAAACTACCAACTCAGTTTTCTCCGTAGAGAATTCGATACCTAGCTCTAGAGCCCAAGTAGACAAATTGTCTAAGGTATCCTGTAAGGGTCCTTGCAGATCGACCCCATTGGGTCCAGTGACAGACACTACGCCGTCATCTGCAAGTTGTCTCAACGTACAGTTGTCACTTAGACAACCGTCAATGTCTTTGACATAAAAATTATACAAAGGGGACCTAAACATGATCCCTGGGGGAGACCCATGTAGCTAAATCGAGAAGCTGTAGAGGTTCCATGAGAAAAGCTCATATGTTTCTCTGACAGCAAATTGTACAAAAAATTATTCATTAATGGAGAAAAGCCACAAGCGTGGAGTTTATCTGAAAGAACTTCAACAGATACTGAATCAAAAGCCCCCTTGATATCCAAGAATACAGAAGCCATTTGCTCTTTTTTAGCAAAAGCTAACTGAATATCTGTGGAAAGCAACGCGAGACAGTCGTTCGTTCCCTTACCCCTACGGAAACCATATTGAGTATCTGAAAGCAGGTTGTTCGTCTCAACCCATTTGTCCAGACGGAAGAGGATCATTTTCTCCAACAACTTTCGAATACAGGATAACATCGCGATGGGTCGATAGGAGTTGTGGTCGGACGCGGGTTTACCAGGTTTTTGAATGGCAATAACTCTCACCCGTCTCCAATCATCCGGTACAATGTTGAGTTCCAGAAACTGATTAAACAAGTTCAACATGCGCCTCTTAGCGACGTCTGGGAGGTTCTTAAGCAAGTTGAACTTGATCCTATCAGCCCCTGGAGCCGTATTGCCACACGAAAGGAGTGCGAGAGAGAGTTCTACCACTGAAAAAGGTTGGCTGATCTCATCTATCGAATTTTCGGTTTCGCGAGGAATCATCCGTGCCGGCACCGAATCTGGACAAACTTTTCGCGCGAACTTGAGGATCCATTGGTCCGAGTACTCCTCGCTCTCGTTGTTCGTAGTTCGGTTACGCAATCTTCGCGCCGTATTCCAAAGAGTACTCATCGACGTCTCGCGCGATAGCCCGTCCACGAATCTTCGCCAGTAACCGCGTTTCTTGGCCTTGATGAGGCTCTTAAGTTCGCGTTCGAGAGCCGTGTATACTTCGAAGTGCTCAGGTGTTCCACGTCTACGGAAAACTTTAAACGCGTCGGACTTTTTACGGTAAACCTCGGTGCATTGCTGATCCCACCATGGAGAAGGAGGTTTCCTGCGAAATGACGTTCCTGGAACTGGTCGAGTTTGAGCTTGAAGCGCGCTGTCTAAGATCAGGTTGGAGAGGAAGTTATATTCCTCCAGCGGTGGAAGCTCTTCTACCGTCGTTACGGCTTCATCTACTGCTGTCCTGAACTTTGTCCAATCGATGTAACGGGTAAGATCATACGCGACGTTGATGGATTCCGACGGATTGAACCCGGTGGCAATCGAAATTTTTATGGGCAAGTGATCACTACCGTGGGGATCTTGAATCACATTCCATGTGCAATCCAACGATAATGAATTCGAACAAAGTGTGAGGTCTAATCTACTGCCAATTGAGGATGGACCAGCCAAACGTGTTACTTCTCCATTGTTAAGAACTGTCATATTGAAGTTGTCACAGAGGTCATATATCAAGGAAGACCGGTTGTCATCGTACAGTTCTCCCCAGCCTGTACCGTGAGAGTTAAAATCTCCCATGATCAACCGTGGAGTAGGAAGGACCGAACAAATATCTGAAAGTTGTTTTTGGTTTAATGAGGCTCTAGGAGGAATATAGACAGAAGCAATGCAAAGGCTTTTATTTTTAATGACAGCCTGACATGCGACAACTTCAATACCTGGAATAGGAGGAAAATTCACTCTATAGAAGGAGTAGCACTTTTTGATCCCCAAAAGTACTCCTCCTCCACGTGAATCCTCACGATCAAGACGAATTATGTTGAAATCATGAAACGGAAGATCGATTTCGGGAGAGAGCCATGTTTCACAAATAGCAAATGCATCACAACCGGTATTGTGAGCCAAAAATTTGAAAGATTCCAATTTAGGAACAAAACTTCGGCAATTCCACTGCAGAACAGTGATCAAATCCCCGACCTCATTTGGAAAATTATCCATCGAAGGAAATGATAGCTGCAAGGAGGGGCCACTTAATTGTCAATTGCTTCAAAAAAGTCTTCACTGTTGGAAGCATTGCCAAAACAATGCTTTTGAGAGGGTCAGAAATTTCGAGGTACTTGAAGATACCTTCGACAATGTTATCAAATGAGAACAGCCCAGTCGAGGAAGGGGCTTCTGTTCTTAAAATCGGGGCATCAGGGGTTTTGGATGTCGGAAACCAGGAGGAATTGGATTAGCCTTTTTTCCATCTTTCCTTGAAATGGGCAGGCTGATTTTGGGCTCCGGTTCAGCAATTTTCCGTGGGCGGACGCGTCTTCGCTTCCGTGGGGCACCTTCCGGAAAACTGACTGATGTTCCCTCTTCAGCCAAATCAAAGTCAGACTCGTCATCTGACAGAGGAGCAAAGGGATTTGTATTGGCATTGGGTGATGGGGAGGCTTTTTTCACCATTTCGGCGAAAGATTGCCTGGAACGCTGTTTTAGCGAGCGTTCTAATTTTTCCCCGTGTTGTTTGTACGCCGGGCATGATGAGAGAGCATGAGGAGGAGTTCCCTTACAGAAAGCGCATTTTGGTGTGCTGTCTGCACAGGCGCCATCCTCATGTTTCTCCCCGCAGTTGGAGCAGCGTGCCTTATTGCCGCAATGGGAGGTCGTATGTCCCATCTGCTTGCATTTTTGGCAGATCATGACCCGAGGTACAAACAACCGCACAGGTAGTCGAAGTTTTCCCAACTCGACGTATTGAGGGAGGGCTGAGCCAGAGAAGGTCACACGAAACGAGTCTGACGGTGTAAACTTTTTTTCACCCTTATTGGTCGATACTGTGCCTAGTTGGCGCACATCCAGTATCTTAACTGGAGACAGCAGAGGGTTCTTGAATCGACCAACCCCCTGCTTTAGCAGGATCTCAGGGGTCAGACTTGTTTCGGTGACCACACCTTCAATTTCAATACCCCGAGCTGGGATATACACTCTATATTCTAGTGTAAAGAGCTGGGAGACAGCAATCTCATTAGCTTGCTTGAGGTTGGACACAACGACCCGAAGTTTATTTGGCCTGACTTTAATTATCTCGGTCACGGCCGAGAATCGTTTCGTCAGATCATTACTGATCTGATAAACGTTTAGAGGTTTCGTTTTGGGCTGGAAGTAAACAACCCATGGACCAGCTGAACTATCTGGATATGCACGTGATCTGGTAACTCTATGAGCTACCTCATCATTTCGTGCCATAGATGATTCATCTTGCGACAAATCATCCATGGCTCGCTTGTGGGAGCTTATGACGCTCAACCACGAACGCAATTATCTACAATCAATCACAGATAAACAAACTAAACCTAAGCACACTCTCTCACACGCTCTCACACACTCTCACTCACTCTCACTCACTCTCACACACAATACAAAACAATATATTCAGAAGAAAGAGAACAAAAGCTTATCTTATATATATCACTGATCTGCTGCAGCCGGGCGACGAATGTGCTGCTGTCGAACGACGATCCGTGGCCGCGTGTGCCGGCTAGACGTTGAGCTGAACGATGATGATAATGATGACGATGATGATGTTGCTGGTCGGTGGTGGTTAGCAGATGATCGACTGCACGCTACACACGATGGACTGCTGGTGTGCGTGCCGTATAGATGCGGAGCAATATGGCTTTTAGGTCGTGGCAATATCGCTAATTGCAATTAATGACGTTGTTGCACTGTTTAACACTCAACGTTTTCTACTTCAGAAAACTAAGACTCGATTTCACTCGCGATTCAGAAAAAAAATTAGAGCTGAAGACTTGAAACAACTTGTGAAAAGCTTCCAAAGCAACGGAGAGCTGACCGAACGAACTGTTCCGTTCGCTTGTTCACTGGGCAATCCGTTGTATGAAGGGCCAAAAAGGGGTTGGCTGGATCGATATGCAACATCACTTATACGTATCCACAGGGATATAAAGAATCTCCTTCCAACAACAAGATTGAACAATTGGTCATAAGAGCGAGCTATCCAACATAAGGATGCCCCAATGGGCGGGAAGAAGAGCCCGCCCTCTATTCACAAACTGTTAGCAATGGGGAGTTGGCATTCCCACTCTCTCCATCCAGAGTGCTTCAATCGGGTACCCTGGTGGTCCCTCCCATTCCCATGAAATATTGATATTATGGTGTATATATATGTAAATGAAAAATACTACAAACATTCGTATTTATAATAAAAGAACTTCATTCGGTTGATCCTGAAATGCAAGAAATGTTGTAAAATGTTAAAGTGTCGAGTTCGTTTTCAACGATAGCAGCATTTCACCAAAATCTTGATTTGAGGTATCCTGAAAAAGTTTGTTAAATCTATTGAAATTTTACAAAACTAACATTTTAATTTACGGTTTTTATTGTCATTATTTGCTACTTGATGCTGATTTTATAACCGCAATCTGCTTTTATTTTTGCTGACCTAATAGTTATTGTTACAGATTTAGGAAAGGGAAGATTTAACTAGAGGGGAGTAAAGGACAAATGGGCAAAAAAACAATAAGTAATGTTTAAATCATCTATGGATTAAAATCAATAAAACAATATTACCAAATATAATGATATTGTAAGTTATGATGAAGTAATGACAATGATTGAAGAATAAAATCGAACACTAGCCAAAAGGCACAAGGCGCTGCGAATCAGATCAGCTCAGAATTAGTAAAAAGTCCATTTGCATACCTGAAAAATACATTCAGCAATAAGTGCAAAAGCTTATCACGGATTCCGTAATTTTCAAAAGCTCACCACAGCTGTAATTTTCTGCGTTATATACTGGACATATATGTAATGCTAGTTGTCATAAATTAAAGGTATAATTCGTGTTTAAGCCAGACACCGTTTAAATCAGGTTTGTTGTATAAAAATGTGAAGGTCATGATATGATGGAAATAATACGATGTAGTAAAGAATTACTACATAATGTACATATAATAATTAAATGCCGCTATTTCCCTCTTCCGCTGCGATGTTAGATGATTGAAACTCTAAAATAGCGAAAATTTCAAAGTGATATAATGAAATAAAGTTGATCACCTGGCAGCCTAGCAAAATAGCAAAGAAAATTTAAGCAAACAATTATGCGAAATAAATTTCATATGAGTATGATTACTGCCCGAAAACGGAAACGCAATAAATCCAAAACGAAAAAAACTAAAAATAAATGACAGGAAATTCTTTGATAAATCCTTGTCCTGATTCTTTATGTCTGTAAAATAGAAACTGTAGGATCATTAATAATGTTAGTTTTTGAATTAATTATTTTGAACGATTTTTTTTTTTGTAGAATTTGTCGTATATAATCCTCTATCTAAAAAAAATGTAAAAACCATCCTATCTTTTCAAATACATAACGTGAGTTAGGTGGGGCAAACAACGATGCAAGGCGAAGCTGAAAATAGCATTAAAAATATTGTGAAGGGATGTTATAATATAAAATGATAATAACAATTATATTTGTAATGTCTGCATGCCTGCTGATCCTGCAATCGTTGACGGACTTACATTACCATAGCCACGGGTGACGAAAACAATTCAAAATTATTATACAATACTTGGGAATTCCATGGATGATCTGAAATTATATACTGTTGAATACTTCCATTTTTCGTGGTAGGATAAGATTTCAGCATGCTGCCTTACCGGGGTCACGCTACCTACACCGCGTTTCATACTCAGCCGCTGGATGCCAGGACAGACGCTGTTTGAGTCGCACCTCCTTGGTGGTCAGAAGTCAGAAGGACAACAGTGCCCAGGCTGCACTTAGCTGGCGGTCTTTGTCATCTCTTGACCCGTGGAAGCATGACGTAGGAACTTGTGAGGACCATAGCTATGCTGCGGGGACGCACGCTTCATCCCAGGTGGCTACTCACCATTTACAGCCCTATAAAAATTTTGACAAATGTATCAAAAAACGAAAAAAGGTCTTTTCTTTATCTTTAAAATGAAACTTGCTGTACTTAAGCTATTAAATTTTTGAAGGAGCAACATACATTTGAAGAGAGCCTAAATAATGCGGTTTTCGAATTAAAAAATCATTAGAATTACCAGACACATCAATATTCAATTTGCTATAAAAAATCGAAATCTCATCCAATGATCACGAAATTTTGGGAAAAGGTTATTCAACGTTTTTTTTTAGGTTTTGTTCGGCCTGTGTGTCGACAAGATGAAAATTTGACCATCGAGAGAGTTAGCATTACAAGCATATTGCTTTCTAAATGCACTTCCACGGTTATTAATTGGGAGCTTTCTATGCCAGGTACCATTTTTGCATTAGTATGGCTACGATTAAAACAAGTACAATCATATTCTTGGTCCAGGGAGTCGCGAAATTTTCCTTAACAGAAAAATCCTAGACCAGACCGGAAATTGAACCCATCTACCTCGAGCATGGTGTTGCTTTGTAGCTGCGTCTTTGCCGACTAAGCTAAGGGATTCCCCATGGATGTTACATTTCATAAATGGTATGTTAATAATAAGACTTTTATCTAGCGTTGAAATGCAAAAACATTAAATTGGAACTCTGTTGATACTCCTTGGATAATACCGAGCCGTAATTCAAAAGTTCAAATTAAATAAATACAACGAAGCGACACAGATGTTTTTAAAATAACAGCACCAATCAAATTGGTAGGCCTTTTTCCTCCAACTCGATCAACCCACTGCACCCTACATTCCCCGTCATCCTATGATGGTTATGCTGTTCTACAATTTCACCAACACACACCGTCGAGCCGCAACTTCATCGATCCACTCCAACCATCCCCAGTTCCGACCGGCATCGCATCAAGATGTCGCTTATCCGTCCCAGACAACAAAACAAGGAGCACACGTCCCAGTCCAAGGTTTGCGGGAGAGGGAGAAACAGTTTACCTAGTCGTAGTTCTTAATAGTAGAACAAACCTTCGCGCACTTCAGCAACGAACAGGAGGGGGCGGAGATATGGTAAGTCGAATCAGTCTCTCTTTGTGCATAAACTACAAGAAAAATAAATCCAGTCAGCGCACAAAGCTGGGCCCGAGCAGCATGGGAAGAGAATACACAAGGCGAACAGCGGCAGTGTGTTCGATGAAAGTGGAACAGTGCTAGCAAACAGTTGTAAAACGGCTCCTTGTATTCAAGTATACAAAACGCTCCACCATGGCAAAGGGACCCTTTTGTACATCTAAGAATGTAGAATTGTCCCGTTGCTCATGCAAACGAATGAATTCAATTGTGTGTTAGAATCATAATTGTGACTGTTCGGCATTGTAACTATTCCCAACCGTTTTGCTGTAGGCATATAATCCACTACCCATATCATACGCGGGCGGCATATTAAATTAAAGATAAAATTGAAATTTTAACTTATATAGTAGTTCAATTGCAATGAATAATTTTTTGCGAATACTGAAAATGTAATCCCATTTTTTGTTTCCTTAAAAGTAGGCGTATTATACCTGTTCACCCTACTCGGTAGGCGAGCTAGTGAACGAACGATCACAACGACGGTCTCCAAGTTAGTTAGCCACGCGACTCTCGACGCGAACGGACGTGCGTTCGTTGGCGAAGAAAGTGTATAAGTTTGCCTTTCTTGCCTTCTGCTTGGAAGGGAACGAGCATTTCCACAATTTCCTGTTGGATAGTTTTTCCCAACTTTTCCCCACTTGGTGTCGTTCTTTTCCCCCGCTGGTGTTCGATGCGCTGTGAGTGAGAATGTTGCTAGTAGGAGTTGCGAAAACGGCATTGCTGTTGAGGAATATGTGTGCCTTTAGTGAAACCGATAGAAAGTGCTGTTGCGGAAGTAAAAGTTACGATTAACACATAATTGTGTGAAATGAGAAATTGCAATTAAAAGGCTGAGTTTTTTTCGACTTGGAAGATTTTTTTTCCCAAGAACGTGAAAAAGAAACCGGATCGGTTTGGGTCAAATTTTGCATCAAAATAGTGATATTGAAAATCCCTAAACCGCTAACGAGTTGCCGGTGAACTGGCGCCTGATTTAATTGGAAACTTGTTTGGTTTGTTGTATCTCAAGTGGAATCCTTCCGAACGTTGTCCACAGTGATACGATATCGGTTTGTCATTGTCACCACCCCACTGTCGCAAGCGAATAACCCGTTCCATTTGACCGCGCAATACCAACACAGTGAAGAGCTTGAATCCTCACAACAAAGTCTGCCAATCAATTCAACATTTGTTTGATTACACGCACTATGGTTATGACCGGGAGCTGCTCATACTGTGGACTGTAGTGGTTTTGTTGATGAATCACGAGAAAGTACATCGTATTTTCGTCGATAGTTCTTCACTCACCATTGGATGATGATGATGATACCCATCAGTAGTGATAAAGGATCCATTGTGTGATAGGGATAAATAGCGCAGCTGCTCGCTAATGCTACAACTAACGAGCCAATCGGCGGGAGAAAGGATATTCACGGCACCAGTCAATTCGGACATAACGAGTAAACTTGTTTGCTTCTGTATCGTTGGACTTGAGAAACGTGATTAGGGAGATGTCAGTGTGGTAATAGGGATTTTACTTGACCCAGTTTAAAGAAGTCATCGTTTGACAGGAAAAGTTCCTAACCAGTTAGGATGAAGGATAACAAGCGGTTTTATATAGCAAGGTGAGTTTTTTGTCTCGTTTTGGGATAAAATTTAAATTGCGGTGGTGTTTGATCAATGAAAGTTCAGATCGTAGGATTTACATTGGCAGCTGATGCCAAATTTTTCTCATGCAAATTTATGTTCAGGCATATTTCTAATTTAATCGAAAAACGCCTTGCCTTCAGTTAGAAAAAAAAACAATTTATAATTAGGTGGGGAAAAGTGGTAAGTTCAACAAACTTAATCCATGGGGTGACGTTTTTTGCAAATGATATTGAAAAAAAAAAATTGAATGATTCATGACACCAATTTTTCGAAGCCCAAAACAACGCACAGTGATTCCAAGGCGGAAAAAAGTAAAAAATTCAACTTCCTCATTTTACAATAAATATATTTTTTAAATTTTGTACACTATTTGAAATTTTTTTTTCCAAAATTTTATGAAGATTGGATGAAAATTGTGCTCTCTACAATGTTTCAAAATAAGCATATCTCCGGATTCAACTTCCTTGGCACATATCTTCCACATTTTGGTCATCTGAGTCGCATCCCGAGCCATTTTTCCACTTTTCTTAAGCTTCCGCTTCATTATTGCCCAACGGAACTGCGGGCAGTTGGGTAGATTGAGGTTTTTATCGATGAAATCAACGTTATTATCGCGGTACCACTGGATGACTCCCCGGCTGTAGAGGCAAATCGCCAAATCTGGCCAAAACTTCACGGGACCTTTATGGGCTTTAATGAAAGGTAGTACGCAGTTTTTGAGGCATTCTTCCTTGTACAGCTTCGAGTCCATCGTCTTATTCGTCGCGAACACTTTGGTCTTTGCTCCGCAGCTGCATATCCCTTGCTAAATCATCAGTGTTTTGGCAAATTTCTCCATAAAAGCAAACTTAAACTTCGCAGGAACATCTCCTCGTGCTTTCGCCATGTAGATTTTTTGGCCAGAAAGCTGTCCGAAATCCATTTTGACGTAGTTTTCATCGTCGATGAGCAGGCATCAAAACCTGCTGGTACAATTTCCGAGCTCGAGTTTTGGTGACGAAACTTTGCTTCAACGTTCTGTTTGGTTGCTTGCTGGCTCGATAAGAACGATATCCTGCTCGCAAACGTATTCTTCAAACGGTACTGCGAGCAGCAGCGTATTTTTGTGCGATTTCATTATCTGATAGTCCAGGGTTTGCTCTGACGGTTCTCAACACCTTCTGGTTCAGCTTGCGGTCATATGTTCCACTACGAGGCTTACCTTGAGGCACTCGATCCACGCTCTTTCGCTCCCTGAAACGTTTGAGCACATCATACACGGATGATTGCCGATTTTCAACGTTTTTGCGATTTTTATTGCGGACCACGTTGGATTATCAACTTTTGACTCACTGCACGAAACACCGTGAAATTTATTCCACAGAAAGTGGACGCCTAGAATTCTTGCAGCGGTCACTTTCCGTGCCGCTGCAACACAATAAGTGATTCCAGATTCTAACTGGACAGAACTTTAAATCTCGCACTAGATTACCACGGTTTTACCCTTCTTACAAAAAAGTGTACATATAATTATCTTAGAAAAACTTTTGATATAAGGCCTGGATGGCAGTGTGTTATATCCTACAAACCCAGCTCGATGAACTGAACATGCCTGTGTGTGTGTCTAGTGTATGTGTGGATCGAAATTTCTATGTCAGTTTCCCAAGCTACTACAGGTCCCATACGAATTTTATTGAAATTGGTTGACTGGTTTCGGAGATACCCCTGGAGAAGTAGTCCATTTCTGAGTTAGATCAAAACCCATCATGTCAGTGATGATATCAAATGTCCAGACTCACATTGACAATATCCGGGTTAATATTCCGGTCTAGTAAAGTGGCCAAATTTCGATTTGGATCAAAAACCCATCATACGACACATCAAATGACATGAGAACTCAACTATAAGTGCAATGGTGATCTTATCAAGTTTCCAGGACTACAATGACCTCATCCGGGTTCGTATTCTTAGTACTTCCAGGGAAAAGGGGTAAGATCACACGATACATGGATAAATTTAGGTTTTTATCTTGAAGTAAATTTACATGTAATGTGAGAACGAATTCACTGTAGTTACCCCTTTTGCGATTTCAACTATTCACTGCATGGTCCTCCGCATCATCCAGAATATCTAAAGTGTTGTGTATCACTTTCGTTTCAGAGTGACGCGATTTTTAACATACATTTTGACAAAGAAAAAATATAGATTACTTGGGATTGCTGATTCAAGGCCCGAGATACTACGATGCTACGTTCCGGCTCCTTCGAAAAATGCTCTGGTACTTCGCATTTTTGATGTGATAAATCTCAGCTAATGTTGTCATTTCAAAATTAAATTCATTTTAAATTCATTTCACCATGTTTTCTGCGTCGCAAAAAGCATGCTGATGAAGTTTTGACATTGCTTATCTTCCAGAAACTGATATTTCAAACCTGGAAATGGTCAAATGTAGTCAAATGGTATATAACGCTCGGTCCTTCGAGCCAAGGATCAAAAGTTGATTTTCCAAGCGATTTGTAAAATAGATGAATGCACATATTGGAATAAATCATAACAATCATTTAACCGACTATGGATTAAACCGAAATGGAATTTACATGAAAATTGTAGTCGCCACCGAAATAATAAAAAAAACTGGACATTTCTATAATTGAATTTTATGTTAAGATGAAATGTTTTATGTTCATACATTTTCTTGATACTATAACTCTTTTTTTTTCATTTTCTTTCATCATAAAAAAATTAACGCGGCTTAGTGGTTCAAAAATTATAATTAATCGAAAAATTTTTTTTTTTTTAGGTTTTGTTTTTTTTTGACCCCCCGGGGGAAACTTAAATGAAAAAATGAAATTTGGGTCTTTTTTTTTTGGGAAAGGATTAAATTTTCCAAAACTTTGCGATTTTTTATGTTCCTTTTTTTTTTTGTGGTGGGGTGTTGCGGTGTTATAATTTTTGGGGGTTGGTTGGGGGCGGCGGGCAACCAATAACGGGGCGATGAGATATATTATTTTTTTTCTGGTTTTTTTTTTTTCTTTTTTTTTATTATTATTATTGTTTTGGTTTTTTTTTTAAAGGGTGATACGGTCAAAATTTGGTCAAGGGAAAACGCGTGTAAATCGGTGAAATCGTTTATTTAAATAATCAAATTAAATTTCTTTTTCAAGTTCAATTAGTATAAAATTCAGGAAAAATATTCAGTTAAGCTTCCGCTTTTCCAAATCCGAATTGCCGGGCCTTACGCTTGACCCCTGCCATCAGATTTTGTATAGCCACCTTGTCCACCTTCTTCGTCGCAGAAAGCCAGTTTGCCTTGAACTGCTGCTCGTCCTTAGCAGTTTTTTTGGTCTTCTTTAGGTTCCGCTTGACAATAGCCCAGTATTTCTCAATTGGGCGGAGCTCTGGTGTGTTCTTGTCCTTGGGAACCACTTGCACGTTGTTGGCGGGGTACCACTCCATGGCCTTTTTACCGTAATGGCAAGATGCCAAATCCGGCCAAAACAGTACGGAACAACCGTGTTTCTTCAGGAAAGGCAGCAGACGTTTATTCAAACACTCTTTCACGTAAATTTCTTGGTTGACAGTCCCGGAAGCTATGAAAATGCTGCTTTTCAAGCCACAGGTACAGATGGCTTGCCAAACCAGATATTTCTTTGCGAACTTTGACAGTTTCGTGTGCTTGAAAATATCTGCTACCTTTCCCCTTCCTTTTGCCGTATAAAACTCCTGTCCCGGAAGCTGCTTGTAGTCGGCTTTGACGTAGGTTTCGTCGTCCATTACCACGCAGTCAAACTTCGTCAGCATCGTCGTGTACAGCCTCCGGGATCGCGCTTTGGCCGTCGTATTTTGTTTATCATCGCGATTTGGAGTCACTACCTTCTTGTAAGTCGATAGTCCGGCTCGTTTTTTGGCTCAATGCACGGTTGTAGACGATACACCCAGCTTATTTGCGGCATCTCGGAGAGATAGGTTAGGGTTTCGCTTGAAACTACCGGCAACTCTGTTTGTCGTCTCATCGGCTTCCGGTTTTCGATTTCCACCCGATCCAGACTTCCTGGCTGTCGACAAACGTTCTCCAAACACTTTAATTACATTTGTAACGGTTGATTTGGCAACTTTTAGCGATTTTGCCAACTTTGTGTGCGAGTAGCTCGGATTTTCGCAATGCGCGAGCAAAATTTTGATACGCTGCTCTTTTTGCTTGGACGGCATTTTGACAACTGAAGAGTGAATTCCAAAATCAAAATAAGAGCAACATTCTACACACACACACCTTCAAAATGAGGGGTGTTCAGGTTTTTTAAATGCAAAATTGAAAGAAATACGTCAAGTTGATATTGACCAAATTTTGACCGTATCGTCCTTTAATCATATTATTGAGCAGCTTCTGGACAACCTTCTATTGCTGGTCATGCTGGTTCGAGTGTTAGAAAACGTAATTTTGAACTACTTGAATGATGTGATCTAACTCAATTGACTAAATCTCTTTGCCAGGTTCTGACTTTTACCGTCAAATAAAATTTGTCAATCTTATCCAACAAGTTTGAACTATTTCATGTCAAACATCTTCGTTTTTGATGTTTTTAGAATTCTTGTGGAGTTTATGTAAATCGAAATTTTAAATTGGGTCATACTCTTTGCAGTGAGTTAATTGAATCACTTACAATCGCCAAACGGCATGTACTGCGTTCTGATTGGTTTCGTTCCTTTCCAACACGTTTCGAGCAGGCCAACACATTTGTGTTTCTGAAGAATATATTGCTTATATAATTTGGCGATTCGCTAATTCTTAACATAGATAACGAATGTTATGACTGATTTCGTCATTCAAAAGATTGACTTATGGTATAATCCATTAATCATCCCGATGCCATGCAACTGAGAGCTGAGTTTCCGGTCAAGCTTTTGTCTATGACGAATGGCGTTTCATTGCTATCTGGTGACACTTGCATTTTGTAGCAATGTGATTCGAACCGTTGAATTGTTTCGAAGAAAACATACTTATTGGAACTTTTAGCGTTCTAATGACATCTCGAAGTGACAATCCCACACTTGAATTCTACTGCAGTAGAATTGGAATTACCACTATCTTATCCATTCTGAATTGCTCCTCAAAATGATCCATTTATGAGACTAAAGGGTGTTACGATAAAAATTTGGTCGAGCAAGACTGCGGGTCAATTGTTTGATTTATTCATTTAAAAATGAAATTCGTTTTTTTTTCGGTTTCATTAGTAAGACGGAAAAACTACAAGGGACAGCCCAATGGGGGCTGTACGTAAGGTTGACGTAGGACTACGTAGCATTTTGCAATGAATGTTATTATTACAGCCAGTTAAGTGTGTATTTGATTGTAATGGCACACCGAAAATCTTCCGTAACTTCTGAACTGTATGAGTCGTTTTACTTCTTATTCATAGTGGATTGCTTACATCTTTCAAGTTTTTTCAAGTTTGCCGGAATGAGTTATTCCAGCCCAAACCATGACAGAAGCGGGATGATGATTCCTTGAAATACTTCCACGATTTTTGGAAGCAGCAGGAAGCAACTGCCGATAATTTTGGTGGTTGTGATGCTGCTTGTCGTGAACTAGTCGGGATTTACTGCCTCGACAATTTCCGTTATGACAACCTTAGTCAATTTAACTCGCGTCCAACAAAAACTACCGTCCGCTCTAAATTTCGTTAACAGAATGAAGAACCCCGCATGCTTGAACGAGCATGAAAACCCGCTTTGATTTTATTCCGCACTCTTCTATCCTAAAGCTTCATATTTTTTCATATATTTCATCTCATTTTCCTTCAGGCGCGTTCGTCATATCGGAAACCAACTTCGGAAATCTGCTTCATAACACGAATAACGTTAATGTATTCGGAGCTTTCCAAAGCTCATCGTTCATCATTTTAAGGCGTCTTTCATTTATGTCGACTTCCTGTGCTGTCAAATACATGTTAAAGATTTTAACATAATTCAATGTTAATATTTGTTTTTAAATTGAATACAGCCTTATCGCATATACTACACTGCTCGATTGTGAAAACTTTTACATCTGTGAACAGTACTGACCGATAGCGGTCCTCGGATAAGCGGCTCTGGAGAACCTTAGCTTTTCTCAACCGGTTTGCTTTTATGGTGTCATTCAAGTATTGATTCTTGCACAGTTTATATGACTGAAGCTAACTAACTATGGCTATGGCTCCATCGGAAGATTTTGAAATTTTCAGTGATTTCGCCAACTTTCTGATGGAAATCGAAGAATTTCGCTTGATTCGTCACTGGATAATCTCGCGCATTTGTGGAGTCCGAACGATGCGCTTTTTTCCTCTTCCTACGAGGTCATCTAGCATTCCAAGCTGTTGGTATCGTTTTATTGACCCACTCACTGTAGATTTTGCCATAGTCAGGGTCTTTGCAATCACTGAAACAGTTTTTCTTTTTCGGAAAAGTTCAATTACACCTGCGCGCAACTCATTCGGCTTCATTTTGAATGAATTAGAAATCACAACTGTACCAAACTTACTGCGTATGAAGACAATGGGTCAAGATGTCAAATGCTTAGTTTAATCCGCTTGGTTGTGTTGAGGCATGCCGACAAAGTCTGTACGGATAATTTGCAGACACCCTGTACAAGGTGCAAAAAGTCCCAAACCGGAATGAAAATCAAACATCACTGTGAAAACCCGTGACCAGAAACTTTACTAGAAGTTGCTCACCAAATTGTGTTGCATCGTGAGAGATGACTAAGCTTTCGTCAAAGCCGAATATTTCATTTTCAAGCCGAATATTCATTCAACATCCGGAGGATGTTCGAAAGAAGAAATTATCGAAATTTGCAAAAAAAAGCTGGAGTGGTACAGAGCCAACGGAGTCAATTGTGTGCCAAAAGATATGAACCCATCCAATACACCGGAATTTCACCCAATTGAAAAATTCTGGGCAATTATGAAGACGGAACTTCGTAAACATAAGAAGTTTTACACAGATGGGTCAATAATCGATGCGTCCACTGGATTTGGTGTATTCAACAATCTTCATAGCGCTTCATACAAGCTCCAGAATCCTTGTTCGGTATACGTTGCGGAACTTGCAGCTATATCGTACGCATTATAGCGGATCGCCTCACTTCCTCCTGATCATTATTTCATATTTTCGGATAGCCTAAGTTCTCTGGAGGCTATTCGTTCAATGAGGCCGATGAAGCACTCGACGTATTTCCTGCTTGAAATACGGTCGTCGCTGAGTGCTTTATCCAACAGCTCACATATTATCACCTTAGCATGGGTGATAATGTGTGAGCTGTCCCATCTCATTGCTCTATACCGGGTAATGAGAAAGCGGACTCACTGGCTAAGGTGAGCGCTATGGAAGGCGATATTTACGAGCGACAATGAAATCTTTGTCTTTGAAATCCTTCAATGATTGTTTTACAACTGCTCGTCAGCAAGTTCTCATCAACTGGCAACAAAAGTGGAATGATGATGATCTGGGAAGATGGCATATTCTATTCTCCCACAGATTTCGAGAAAATCTTGGTTCAAAGGGTTGAATGTGAGCCGCGATTTTATCCGCGTAATGTCAAGGCTCATGTCCAATCATTGTTCCTTAAACGCGCATCTCTATCGAATTGAGCTCACAGACAGCAGTTTGTGTGCCTGTGGTAACGGTTATCACGACATCAAGCATGTTGTCTGGCCAGGCACCTCATATCATGTGGCGAGATGCGACTTATGTGATTCCCTCAGGGCCCGAGGAAAACAACCTGCTAAACCAATTAGAGACGTTCTGGCCTGCCGCGATCTCGAATATATGAAATTAATCTACGATTTTCTAAAACGGATCGATTTAAAAATCTAGTAGCGTTTGGTCTTGTAATTTTCCAAGTCTTCCCCCTCATCGTTGTTCCAACATAGCCCCCTTTTTTATGTCTCTTGTCAGTTATTCCGTCAATCGTTCGTTTGCATTCCGAGATCCAGAGCACTTGCTACAGTGCTTATTGTACGTGTCCCACGTCCTTGTCCTCAATCCTTTTCCAAGTAGTCAACATGTTTAAATATTGTATTCCTTAACCTCGAGCAATCCGCGAGTATTCGGCCCCGTCCTACTAACATTAGTATTAAGAAATTGTACATAGCATAACGACTCCGCAAAGCTAACGCATTTGAGCCTTGACAAATAAATGGATTATAAAAAAAACCACAAACTAGTGATACACAAAAAAAAATACCACAAGTAAACAATCATGAGATGAAATGCCAACCTCAGCGACTGAGAACGAACAATACACGGTAAAAAATAAATAAGGAGGAGATGAGCACTTTTTTTCTTCAAGTTAAAAAACAACTCAATTTCGGTATAAAATTATTCTTATTTTTAGAAAAGTCAAATTGTGTAAATAAAATATAAAAGATAATGAAAGTAAAGTCAACTTTGCAGAAGTAGACGAGAGCATATTATCAAATTTAAAAATGTTTCGAAGCGAAGATAAATTTAGTTTTGCGTGAGCACTTTATTTCTTCCAGTACTGTAGTCACTATAATCAAAGTCTAATGAAAAGAAAATTTAATTTAAAATATTAAAAGTCTAATGAAGAGAATTTTTAAATTCAAACTGTAAATGACAAAACAATGCTGCTATCGTATGACTTTGCCAAAGTAGAAGAATTAATTATTTTATTTTATCGTTTGTAACGTTCCATACTTTTGTCACAGCATTTTCATAAACTAGTATCCGTTATGTTACTAGGTTTTTAAATGATCCGTTCAAAACGTATCATGAGCATACTTTTAAATAGTTTTCATTATACTCAGTGAACACACCAAAATCTCAATTTAAGCATTTCAAAGCATAGCATACTGCTTGATTGGATCCGAATTTTAACAGTTATAATTGATAACCGAATTCTATCCGCTGGAGTATCAATAAAGCGACTCAAAATAACAATGTTTATACGCTTATATTCTCTCTTCAATTAGTCGCAATATTCTCTTCAAAGGTGAAACAAATATTTACATTTTAAATTTAAAACAATTTTAAAACTATTGCAAGTAATGTGGGATGTTTGGCTTTGTGAAGTCCTTGAACTTAAAGCGCTGCAAAATAAGTTTGGAGTGATTCATATTTCTCAAAACAAATTGAATAGGTTGGGAACTAATACCCATTACGACACCCGAAGATCTCGTTCACAGATTACCAAAAACCAACACTTCAATCAAACCACACACTTTATAGGAAATACTTATTTACTTAGAGTGGAAAATCACTTAATTTTTACAAAATGGTCATTGCCCAAAAGTCATGAGTCGGATGATGAGACATCACTTATTTTAGAGTAAAAGAACGTAATGTTTCAAATACGTGCAACTGTCGGAGCATCCTTGCAAGGAAACAAAAAACATCCATCCGCTTGCTCAAGCACGCTCTTGAACTATAAACAAAACAACTATCAGAAGCTCGCGAAGCTCATTTGCCCAAGACAGGGCAATAACCCAGTTGAACGCACCGCTGCATCTCCTTTACACACATATTCCAAGATTGTTAACATCGTCGCCAACCGGCGGCAACGACCATCACCTTCACCCACATCGTATCCACCGCCCAAGCCAGAGGAGCAATCACAACAATCTCTTGCACACCCAATTATTATTCGAACTGCCTTCCCATCATCGGGTATCAAATATTGCACAGTGGGAAAAAGGTTACTCAAAAACGGCACCTAATTCATATCGATGATTGCGGCTCCTGAACACGATCACATCATACAGAAAAAGAATCGGTTAATACCTAAAAAAGAGCTTTCAAATTAATTACAAATGATTCAAGCTATATATTTTTGAGAAAGAATTATCTGAAAAATCGTATAGTACAAACTTGCTCACACCAGCAATTGCTTTGATTATTTGAATTAGGTGCCGTTTTGGGTCACTTTTCCCCACCGTGTGTTGGTGGAAATACGTCGATTCTTAAAATTTACATTTTGTTTTTAAGAGCTGCGATGCAAACAAGTGTGGAGTGCAACAAGCAAGTTTTGCTTTACGACGCGAATGAGTGATTTTTTGTCCGTGTATGTGTGACTGGAATGCAGTTTGTGCATTTTTCTGTTTTGGTCTCGATTTCCTGAATGCAATCATTCACTGGTGCTTGTGGAAAGACATCACCTTCTCAAGTGCAATTGCAATTTTCAATAAGTGTAGTAACCGCACGCCATACACCTGAACGAAACACCAATGGCTAGACTGGTTGCACTTGTTGTCTGCGGGTTGTCACCGGTTGTCACAATTTCGTTTGTTTATTTTGGTATGCGATCATGTGACCCAGTTTCGAACCCACCAGCAAACGTTGCTACTAATAAACCGATGAGTTATTGAGGTTATAAGTGTGCAATTGCGGTTGGATATGTTTGTATATTTTTTAACTGGGGCATGAACATAGGGGTCTTAAAATAAACCTACCATCTGAATGGAGCGTATAGGTGATTTGTTGTATTTTCTTGCTGGCATTCTACCCGAGTAACAAGTTTGGTTTTATTCTGAGGATCACGATTTACACTTTTAGAATGTTTATAAAAAAATGATAAATCCAACATTGCTAAATCAATACTCGTGTATATTATATATGTATGTATTCATAACCACTCTTAAGAACTACTTCATTTTTGCAAAATATAAATTTCATGAAACACATGAATTCCAAACTCAATCATATCAGCAAACTGTGTTTAAGAATATCGAATAACGCAAAACTCACCGAAGCTCGACTTCCATAAATAAATTGTCCTCCATATTCAATTAGCAATCATGATTGAAAACGATCATTCCATTAAAGCACCTCATTTAACATGCGACAATGGTTTTAAAACAATCAAATCCCTGCGTGTTGACGTTGACCAATTTAGTTATAATGAGTTTAGCCATTGAATTATTCTTCTCCATTAGAAACAATACACACGGCATTTATCGGAAGAGACTCAACTGCGTCAAGATAACACTAACCAGTTCCGTATCGCATGCATAATTTCAAAACAAAATCATACGTTAAAGTGGCACAACCGAACACTATTCCAAAGAGAAACCCAAACAAACAAAATCGCACTCAGCACGAAAGTTAATGACCCACTCTCTTGTATACCCAAAAGCGCTTAAGTTATTTCACGCGCCGTTCAAAATAAAACCTAACGAAAATCCTACAACACTTCATTCTTCGACTCGTAGGTCAGTACCCTTCAGCGAACAAATACACACGAACAAAGTTTGCCACATGTTTCAATTCGCAACATCGCAATAACCAACATGTGACATCTTGGAGCCACATGCATGAATCGTGCGAAGTCCGGCAGCTACCAGAGAAGAAGCGTCTGTCCTGACATCCGCATGGTCTTATTCTTGCAATTCTAAGTGCACCCCAAGATGGTGTCTCTCTTCTTGTAGTTCTTTCCGCAACCATTCAATATTTACGACCAAGTACGAGTTCAAGTTGCTGCCATTCACCTTCCTTTATTTCGAGTTCACATGTTTGTGTGTCACACCACGCAGTCAATGCACTGGAACGCCACTGCAACCCACCAGCATGCAACCATGTCTGCTGCCATATCTCTTGTTTGCTCAACTTTCAATCAACCGACAGTCTTCATACACCATTCCTTATTGCTTTACTCCGCAGACCGTTTCTCAGATGATGGTCGATTCTTGTTTGGTTGAGAGATCCGCATTCCGCGCCTGAAAGAACAAGGATGCATTTTTATTTTTTGCTCATTTGTCTCAACTGAAATCCACCGACACAATTACCACCAATCAGGGAATAACTTGTATTTTGAGGAATCTCCAAATTAATAATATGTGATTTTTTTTTCGCTTCTGTCGGCTTGATTCGGTTCATCAGTTGGGCTATCTGCGTTTGAGGACGCAATTCTAAAGGCAACGATCGAAGGTCGTTCTCTACTGATGTTATGAAGGACAAGCAAAATAAGATGAATCATCTTGCTTATCTGTCAAAGTAATGTGAATTCTAAAGATGGCATATACATATCTGTATCAATTAGCGAGTATGCCATTAGTATGCCAATTAGATGTTGAACTCTTCTAACCGAACAAAAAACTATTCGTTACCTGACTAAATAAATAAATATAAGAAATATAAATATAAATGTAATAAATTAATAAATAAATAGATAAGTAAATAAATAAATGAATAAATTAATAAATAAATAAATAAATATATAAATAAATAAATAAATAAATATATATATAAATAAATAAATAAAAATAAATAAATAAATAGATAAATCAGTAATAAATACATACAATATACAATAAATACAAATAAATACATAATACATAAGTAAATAAATAAATAAATAAATAAATAAATAAATAAATAAATAAATAAATAAATAAATAAATAAATAAATATATAAAAAAAAAATAAAAACAAAATAAAAAAAGAATAATAAATAAATAAAATGGATAATTAGATTGGATTTGGATTGGATTTGGATTGGATTTGGATTGGATTTGGATTGGATTTGGATTGGATTTGGATTGGATTTGGATTGGATTTGGATTGGATTTGGATTGGATTTGGATTGGATTTGGATTGGATTTGGATTGGATTTGGATTGGATTTGGATTGGATTTGGATTGGATTTGGATTGGATTTGGATTGGATTTGGATTGGATTTGGATTGGATTTGGATTGGATTTGGATTGGATTTGGATTGGATTTGGATTGGATTTGGATTGGATTTGGATTGGATTTGGATTGGATTTGGATTGGATTTGGATTGGATTTGGATTGGATTTGGATTGGATTTGGATTGGATTTGGATTGGATTTGGATTGGATTTGGATTGGATTTGGATTGGATTTGGATTGGATTTGGATTGGATTTGGATTGGATTTGGATTGGATTTGGATTGGATTTGGATTGGATTTGGATTGGATTTGGATTGGATTTGGATTGGATTTGGATTGGATTTGGATTGGATTTGGATTGGATTTGGATTGGATTTGGATTGGATTTGGATTGGATTTGGATTGGATTTGGATTGGATTTGGATTGGATTTGGATTGGATTTGGATTGGATTTGGATTGGATTTGGATTGGATTTGGATTGGATTTGGATTGGATTTGGATTGGATTTGGATTGGAATTGGATTTGGATTGGATTTGGATTGGATAGATTGGATTGGATTTGGATTGGAATACGCGTGTGGATTGGATTGAATTGGATTGATTTGATGGATCGGATTGGATTTGGGTTGTTTGAAGTTGGATTAGTATTGAATTAGGATTAATGGATTCGGTTGGACTTGGATTGGTTTGGGGATTGGAATTGCCGGGCCTTACGCTTGCCATTGGATTTTGTACAGCACCTTGTCGACCTTGCTTCGCCGGAGATTGCGATTTGGCTTGAATTGCTGCTCGTGCTTAGGAGTTTTTTTGGTCTTGTTTGGTTCGGCTTGAGAATAGCCCAGTATTTGGGTGGATTGGAGTTGGATTGGATTTGGATTGGATTTGGATTGGATTTGGATTGGATTTGGATTGAATTTGGTTGGATTTGATTTGGATTGGATTTGGATTGGATTCGTTTGGATTTGGATTGGATTTGGATTGGATTTGGATTGGATTTGGATTGGATTTGGATTGGATTTGGATTGGATTTGGATTGGATTTGGTTGGGATTTGGATTGGATTTGGATTGGATTTGGATTGGATTTGGATTGGATTTGGATTGGATTTGGATTGGATTTGGATTGGATTTGGATTGGATTTGGATTGGATTTGGATTGGATTTGTAGATTGGATTTGGATTGGATTTGGATTGGATTTGGATTGGATTTGGATTGGATTTGTAAATTGGAATTGGAATTTACCGTTACTGTTGATGCAAAAAATAGATTATGGCTTCGATAAACTGCAAGAATTTTGTTTGAAACTACACGGAGAACTACCCTGAAGTGAACATATTTGCATAACTAACTTCATGAATGGATGAAATCTTTGAAAAAAAAACACGTGTTGCCAGTATTGTTGCGAAATTAAAAACCCAATCTTGGGTTACGTCGATAATCACTGACAATCTTCATAAATCATTAATTTACTCTAATCACGAAATCACAGCGGAAAAATTGCACGTCAATCTTGTTGGACGGCACAGCCTACTATTATTCTCGATTCACTCTGGTTACTACAGACCCAATATTTATGTCCCTAAAGTTGTAATGATATGTAGACTACTATTTCCAAAATAGAACTCCATATCAGTGGAAGATAATTCTAACGAGAGCGTACATTAATCGTTCCATTGGGATAAGACAACGATTAACGTCCATCATTTACGCTATCATTCCATCTATCGGCCACAAGTGTCATTAGCAATCACCATCCAACTGAAGTTCATCAAACTCAAGAAAGCTGCTTGTAGTCTACCTCATGATGGTGAAGCCAACGACGTAAACAAACCGGGCAACCAAATGGCTTTCGGCATGCAATAAACCACGTTCATTCAACCAAACCGCCAACAAACTTCCTGCCTAAACATAGACTTTTCCGCAATATTTTTGGAACACCAACACCCCATTTATTTCCGCACGCCTACACTTTCCTATTGGAGCAATTCTCTTATAAATGACGGTAACGAAAACACGAACGATAGTTCATTCAGCGAGATAGCTCTATCGTGCCAATACATTTCATGGGCAGCCAACACACAAAAAACGGCTTCGCTTTGCGCTTTCCTGTCCAGCCTAATCTGACCGAGGTAACAACGTTTGACAGGTAATTTGATCGGAAACCGTCGAAAAAAAAAAGCGTGTAGTGGAACGTTTTGTGCACCTTTTTGTCCTTCAGTCGTTCGGGTAGAGGATGTAATATACGTCAATTGATTGCTCAGTTCCTCCCGGACCAGCCCAATGATATGAGTTGTCCATAAATCTTCATTTGTTGAGTTGGTCTCATGATGGTTTGCTGATTGCCTTTCCCGACGAAAAAAAAAACAGTTTTTGAGCTATATATTGTTAACTTTGTTTAGTTAATAGAACGTTCTGTTGGTTATTTGAACAAAACAGACCCATATTTTAACATATTTTAATTTGTTTCTTAAGATAAATTAAGCTAAAACATGCACTCAAAAACATTTTTGTCAAAAAATGTCAATTGAAAATGCTTCAACTAATTAAAATTTCAAAAACTACACACTTAGAAATTATGAATTTTACACGAGACGTAATTCATGTTTGTAAAAAGTCGGGGAACGTAAATAAAGATTTCGTGTAAAATTATGTCTCTTGAAACTGATACATACGCAATTCGAGGAAAAATGTGTTTGATTGAATTTACTTTCTCATCTCTTTCAACTCATTCTTATGTGCTAATGGACGCTTGCATGTGTCGGTCTCTGGGGACAGAAATTTACATGACATTTTGGTAGTGTGTAGGTTTCAGGTAGACCCGTGCTTCTACCTCGCCGTTGGTATAAAATAATCGGCGTGGCACCGAAACTAAATCATTCACGCCTGCAGTACATTTTCATTATATTTCAGATAGTAGCTCAAAACGATGACCCTCCTCAATATATAAATAAATAAATAAATAATGATGTATTGCGATGTCAATAATGATTTGAAGAAATAAGGAGAATGCAAAAATTAAAAACCACTTCATAAATCTTAACAGTCATTAAGAGTTTGAGTCAATGTTAAATTGGAAACGCTTCAAAAAAATATAAAATCAAATTAAATTAAATTAGACTTCTATCGTGTTTCAACTCAAACCATTTTTTGATTATTTTTTTTTTTGATTTTGGAAAACAAAGAGTAAGGAAAACTCAAGACGTTTGAATTCCGTCCACGATAAACATAACTATACATATAAAACATGAGCGAATTCTAAGAATACAATTTTATTGGCATTCTGACTCATCGAAAAATCGAAATATTCTAAATGGCACACAAATAACAAATAAACAAAACTCTACACAAACAACCAAATCAAAGTTTAAGTTAGGTGATTTCTTCTATGTAAATAAAAATGCATTTCTGTCTGTCTGTCTGTCTGTCTGTCTGTCTGTCTGTCTGTCTGTCTGTCTGTCTGTCTGTCTGTCTGTCTGTCTGTCTGTCTGTCTGTCTGTCTGTCTGTCTGTCTGTCTGTCTGTCTGTCTGTCTGTCTGTCTGTCTGTCTGTCTGTCTGTCTGTCTGTCTGTCTGTCTGTCTGTCTGTCTGTCTGTCTGTCTGTCTGTCTGTCTGTCTGTCTGTCTGTCTGTCTGTCTGTCTGTCTGTCTGTCTGTCTGTCTGTCTGTCTGTCTGTCTGTCTGTCTGTCTGTCTGTCTGTCTGTCTGTCTGTCTGTCTGTCTGTCTGTCTGTCTGTCTGTCTGTCTGTCTGTCTGTCTGTCTGTCTGTCTGTCTGTCTGTCTGTCTGTCTGTCTGTCTGTCTGTCTGTCTGTCTGTCTGTCTGTCTGTCTGTCTGTCTGTCTGTCTGTCTGTCTGTCTGTCTGTCTGTCTGTCTGTCTGTCTGTCTGTCTGTCTGTCTGTCTGTCTGTCTGTCTGTCTGTCTGTCTGTCTGTCTGTCTGTCTGTCTGTCTGTCTGTCTGTCTGTCTGTCTGTCTGTCTGTCTGTCTGTCTGTCTGTCTGTCTGTCTGTCTGTCTGTCTGTCTGTCTGTCTGTCTGTCTGTCTGTCTGTCTGTCTGTCTGTCTGTCTGTCTGTCTGTCTGTCTGTCTGTCTGTCTGTCTGTCTGTCTGTCTGTCTGTCTGTCTGTCTGTCTGTCTGTCTGTCTGTCTGTCTGTCTGTCTGTCTGTCTGTCTGTCTGTCTGTCTGTCTGTCTGTCTGTCTGTCTGTCTGTCTGTCTGTCTGTCTGTCTGTCTGTCTGTCTGTCTGTCTGTCTGTCTGTCTGTCTGTCTGTCTGTCTGTCTGTCTGTCTGTCTGTCTGTCTGTCTGTCTGTCTGTCTGTCTGTCTGTCTGTCTGTCTGTCTGTCTGTCTCTCTGTCAGATTGTCAGATTGATACTCCATAGCTAATTTCTAATAAAGCAAATGGAACCAAATTTGGCATGTAGAGGTTTTGAAGGCAAGACATTTTTGTATGGTGGTTTGAGACCCCTCCGCCCTCTGAAAAGGGGGGCTATCATACAAATGAAACCCAATTTTCAACAACAAAATCAGAAGAAAGATTAGTAATTTCCATTTAATTCCATCAATTGCTTATCTTGACAGATTTGAACCGAAAATGAGAATTATTGAGAAAAAATAAAACACACATTTCTCGGGTAAAAAACTATCAGAGAATGCTTAGCCAAGAAAAAAAAACTCATTCCAAAAAACAAGCATAAGCGCGCCAGTTTCATTGAATGAATGACAACTGAAACTTTCCACTTAATTTCTTGGTACAACATGTTATCATTCTTGTTGCATTTGGTAAAATGGTGTAGAATCAAGAGGATGTGCCCAAACGCTTTTTGTACGAACGGCAGTAAAATCCGACGTTGTCGATACGCGACCTAGCTAAGAGGCTAAAACTACCCACAAATCTTGTGTTTAGTGTTTGCAAATTTTTTGACCAGTTGTTGACTGTGGATCGGCACGTTGGAGGCGGAATAAACCGAAAGTATGCTCCCGTCAAATGTACAAGAAGCTGGTAGCCATTATTGAGAAAAATCCCAACCTTTCTCTGCGAAATGTGACTTGCAAAGTTAGAAAATCAAAAACATATGTACAAAAAGTAAAGCAGAGGCAAGTAACAAGCATGAGCATGAGCAAAGGTATAAGTTTGAGCTTAATTGACCGCTCGAGGTTGCTACTCCGTTATTGCCAGATCAGCTGTAATTACATAGAGAACCAACAGATGATGTTTGGGACTAGCATACATCCTCAATGTGTAAAAATTGATGATCCCACAAGGCAATACCGCCGCCATCCTCGCCCGAATGCAGGCAAATAAGGAAAGGGTACGAATGTGTTGACGCGATATTCGCTTTGAATAAAGCCGCGGAGTCCACTGCACTTCCACGAGAAATCACTGGGATGTTGGATAAAACGGTTGGGTTTGCAGCGGTATCCGTTTTGGTAAACTAAGTGCTGAACTCAAGTGACGTCAGCAGTGACTAAGGTATTTTACTATGTTCCCTGTTTATTCTTTGCACAGAGACGCACAGTAAAATTATTCAAATTTTGGCACAGATTTAAACCAACAGTGAGGATGCTGTTGGCACTAACAAAATAAAAATATGTTAAAACATCGAGTTTGAGGACCGATTTAAACCAACAGTAAGGATGCTGTTGAGGTCACTCTCAAGTATGAGTTGTTTATTTCAGTAGAATACAAAAATAAATTAAAACATTTAGTTTGAGAACCGATTTAAACCAACAGTGAGGATGCTGTTGGGACCGCTCACAACTGTGGGTGGTTTATTTCAGTTAATTTAAAAAAAAAAGTCGAATTTGAGAACCGGTTTAAACCAACAGTAGGGATGCTGTTCACGCCACTCACAAGTATGTGTTGTTTATTTCAGTAGGATACAAACATAAATTAAAACAACGAGTTTGAGAACCGATTTGAAAAACAGTTATGGTGCTGTTGGGGCTACTCACAAGAATGAATGGTTCATGGCAATAAATTAAATAATAATGATGTAGAAAGAGATGTTCGCTCATCACCATGAGGCTCCAAGAGTGGACAGTAATGTTTGCTAGAACTGAAAGATATTAAGGGTAAGTGTTGATAGTTCCGTTAGTGTACGGCAGGTTGTGAAAATTGAATAGAAGTATTGAAAATTGAGCGAAGGGCTTGGATATAGTAGTACTCAAACCAAGGACGCATTCTTTCTCACATGCCCAATGCAGGATAGGTGAAGGCTCGGACGAATCTGCCACTTTCACAGGCAAAAAATGCACGCTTGGTCGTGCTCATGTTCTACCTATTGCTTGTGATGGTTCTAGCTAGCGGTTGTTTGTTAGTTATTGTTACCTACATGGGAGAGAGGAGAGTCGTGCCGCACAACTGGATATCTTCGTGCATGCTCAAAACAGCCTATTCATTTGTTCTTCTGTCTTTTTTTTTTTTTTGTTTTGGGGGGGAAAAATAGGGTGGGTGGGGTAGCTGACAAACGAAAGTTGGTTGGGGTGGGGGGGAAGGGGGGGGGGGCGGGGTGGGTGTTCTTTTTTTTTTAACTTTTCCGTGAGAAAAAATGGGACAGTAATACAAATGACAACGAAGCTGTTTTGAGCATGTGTATACAGTGCGTTCGATCCCATGAACCATTCAAATTTGTCAATATTTCAGTAATGCAGAGGCATGGAATGAAGGCGTTGAAAAAGGGTGCCCAACCGTGATGGCAAACAACATTTTGCAGCAAAAAGTTGTCCTAGGAAGCTATATGGCAAGTTTTTGAAAACAGCTTCCAGTTCTGCCTTTTATACCGCAATGCAAAGAAAGAAGTTGCCTTAATTCCCCAGGATGTATTTGGTTTGGCAGGCCATATATAGTTGTGGTCGAAAATTCAAAAGTATCGTCTCTATCGGCACTATCAACAGAGATGCGTACGAGAAAAAAATTGTCTGCAGAAACGGTGGCTACCGTCTGCATGTCAGTTTTATCGCCACGACTCTCCATGTCTGTTTTGGCCAGATTTGGTCTTTTGTCACTATGCAAAATCTATCCCGGAATGGTATAAGGCACAAGAGGTCAGATACCTGTCAAAAAATAGTCAATCCGCCTAACTGTCCAGAAATTTTTCCGATTGAAAAATACTGGGTCTGATTAAGCGGAAACTATTTGAAACTTAGAAGAAAGTAAATGAAATTAACGATTTCACCAGAATATGGAGAACCGCCACCGCTAGCGTATCTGAGGATACTATCCGGATCTGATTGTGGGTATACCACAGAAAGTTCGAGAATTTTACAGAAGGAAGGATTAACTTCTCAATCAACTGTTTTTTACTGTATGTATGTAACTCTTTTATACTGAAATAGACAATTGGTTTTGTTGAATTGTGTTTAAATTTTATTTGCTGATATTGCCTTGATATCCGAAATTTAACGTGGCAGGCTTTAAAATCATTATCTTTCATTCTCCGCTTAATAGAAAAGATGGACGCGGCCGGCAATGGAAGTTTTCTAACTCATCTACTCTAACCTTAGCAATCCGATCAAGAAAAAGAAATTAACTCACATGACAGTTTCCAATATGTAATTAGGAATATTATGAAAAAAAGATGGGATGGGGTTGTGAGGGGGTTTGTGGTCGTTTTAGCGACATATGTATTGCAACCGGTACCGTCAACTGAGAAAATAACGTGACGAGAGTCTGAATAAACATCTGCGCATTTCCCGAAGCAACACGATTGTTCCGTGCTGTTTTTCCATTGCGTAAAAAGGCCATGGAATGGTCACGCCAGTCGAGAATTATTAGGACTTCGTCAATTGGCTCTTGAAGAAGACTCAAACAACTGTTAGAAGCCAGAAGCAGTTTTAGGCGAATCGGTGAACAAAATAGATAATGTTGTTTTACAAAATCTGATGACAGGAGTTAAAGGGTCTGCAATACGGATTCAGCCATCCAGAAGCTTAACTGGAAATTTATTTTGTTTTTATGCCAAGTGAACTTTAAAAATATCATTTTTTTTAAGAAAAAACATTATCCAATTTTTTAATAAAAACGAACAGAAATGATACTTATACAATGGAACAGTCATTATTTCGATTAAGACTAATTAAATACAATCAGTATTTAAACAACACAATAATGAGACTATAAATCTGTTCCTGTTGAAATTTAAACCTTGGCCAGAATGTCAACGGAGCAAGTCAAAGTTCTATAACCATACGTTAATTATTGATGATGATTGGTTCATATACGAATCTACTGAACATAAGATAGCTAAAGTCAAAAATAAATCCTAAACCAGTGTGAAAAGAAAATTACACTTACAGAACAGTTCGGTGGAAAGAGCAAACCGTGGCGATAATTTTAATTATAAAGGCTTAACCACACGCGACCAATATCCAATCTAATTATAAAATACTTAATGCTGCGATAATTAAGCGATTAAAGTCATTGTTTATCCTGATCTATATTGAGGTTCTCCGCCTCAATTTTTATCCGGGTCCGTTCTAACTGTCACGTTCTCTATACATTTTTACTTCAGTACTTCTATCGCTGCCGCGCGATGCCGGTCGGTAGATGACTTACTTAGAACACTCTAATATGAACCGCATTAGTTCGGATTCTGGATATTTATTTCGTCGTCAAATGCGTGAACTGGGCCACATAGCAGAGGCATATCTGATTGCCATCAATTAACACGAATTATGAAGCTCGTTAGTGAATCAGCTGTTTGCTGATTAGTTTGTCCCCTGTACGGAAATGCTTGCAGCGACAAACCGAAACTAATGATTCACAGACTGCGTGCCAACATTTACTTTACTAATGATTTTTTTCGCCAATGAAAAGTTCAAACATTGATAGATAATTTGATTCTTTTATTTTCATTCCAGGTAAATATAAAAGCTAAAAAGGAGCGGATATTCAAGATTTTTCGATTATTCGGAGTTTGACTGCTACAAAGTTCAGAAGTGAGTTCAAAGATATCTTTAGTGATTGTTTGTGCATTTTTGTAAATATCTTCAAGGTCAACTCGGAACAAAAAAAAAAGAAAACAAATAAGAGCCTCTATAGTCGGTGATTTGTAAACTTCAACAGTGTAGTGATACATGTTGCGTTCTACTCATAAGTAGGTATGTTGTGTTTTGAGTTCAGTCAACCATAAGTAACCATATAGCAGGTCTCCTCTGTTCTGCCCTTACGATATCGATCTCCTAAACAATATCAATTAACTCAAGCAATTTACTACCGCCAATCCATGGTTGATTAGCTGAGAATCAAAATTTGCATAAGCACTGAATCAGTATAATTGGATAACTGGAAGATCAAGCGTTCAATCATGGGCACGAAATCTGCTGTAGAAAACGGAACTGGCAAAGTCAGCATCGATCCGCTGGCAGTCTGTTCGCCCTTTCGTGCAACATTGCGTAGATGAAGCATGCCTGGACGACCCTGCCACCGAAGCTCAATGGCTAGATTTGCACAATACTCCCCGTCCATGCGTGTGTCTGTTACTGTGCCAATATGAATAACAATATGCAATCCGACAGCAGGGGTCGCGTTCGCAAGTAGATTACAGATCAAAGCCACCACCCGGCGGCGATAGTTAATTTTTTTCCGTTCTGCCTATTCACTATCAACGGAAGAGGCTTAACTACTAATGATCACACAACCGGAGAATGTAGACAGTGGTCGTCGGATGACGATCAGTTGTAATTCGCTCGTGGGCCGGATCGGAATGTGGATAGCTCGTCGTAAACCGTTTCGCGATACGCGTGGTGCAAACGAAGCCTGAATATTTATCACTCATTAGTAAAATCGAGAAGATTCGAATTACATAGTTGTTTTTTGATCGTTGAGACAAAGCTGTTTTCGGCAAACGATCAATGCATAAACCAGAATTCGATTGTGTGAAACAATTTCGCACCACAGTAGTTTAGGGGCTAGCGTCAAAGGAAGGCAAAATGCAATGTGCTGTTTAATGACGTCGGCAAAATGCTAATCCGTGATCGGACGTCAATTTTTCGAAGGAAGACTGTGCTACGGGAAGATCTCGCAGAACAGATCATGGGAAGATTTCGGTTTCAGCACGTCTCAACTTGCTATCGTCACGAGAATGCATGAAGTGACAGTGATAAATTCATTTGGTCTTCAGCGACCTGATGACGATAGTAAATACTGACGTACAGAAGTCGTATTCTTATCTTAAGAAATTAAAGTTATCTGGCTCTTTTTTTTATTCCATGATTATCGAGATTTTCAGCCCTGGGCTGGTTCATCTCCCGTCGTAGTCACTCAAATACCTTTTTGGGTATTTTCGTAACTTGTCCGGGGGTGAGATTCGAACTCGTGACTTTGGCGTGAGATGTATGGATGTTAACCAGTACGCTGGAGTCGCCCCCTTTTATCTGGCTGTTAGATTTTTGATTTAATTGCAATTTCATATTAATAAATTGGGAGTTTTTTTATGCCAGACGAATGTAAGAAATTTTATATTTAGAGGCCCAGGATTGTCAACGATAGGAAACCTTTCGAACCTTGAAGTTTTTCTGGATGGATCAACCCGGAATCAAAAAGGTTTTTTTTATGAAATTTTTTAGCACAAATAGATATTATTTTTGCCAAACAAACTTTTTCTTTGCCCATTGAAAACCACGAAATGTTTTATACGGTATTTTAAAATCATTCAAATACTAGATATTTTTCCATGACTCCTGGGTCCTCCCATAGCTCAGCGATAAAAAGCAAGACCATCTGTAGGTGGCTGGGTTCAATTTCCGGTCTGGTCTAGAAAATTTTCGTATGTAATGCTTGCAATCATTCTTCTGCAAGTTACAGTCATCTTAAGCCCTCAATTAACAACTGGGGAAGTCAAAACTCTATGGTGAAACTAGGTAACAAGATAAATGAACAAGCTAGCTTAAAATACCAAAAAAGAAAGCAAATTTGAATTCGACTTCTAAGAGCATCATCAACCTCACTTCTAAGAGCAATTCTGGATGTCTTCTTGCTATAGCCTAGTCCCAAGTAACATTGCCAAAACCATCCAGCATTATTAAGTTTTATGAAAGTTTTATTAAAGCCACTAGAAATCAATTTGGTTTTATTATGGCACCAATAGGTGCCAACAAGTATCATATTTTTGTCAGGTTTATGAGAACCTACACAGCTTGTTAACAACGATCTTAAAACCTTTTTTTCTCAAATTCTTTTAACTCCTATAAGGGGTTTTTGTCGACTCTATAAACTCGTAAAATGCTGTTTTGAAATGCCGTTTTAGGACTCATTCATGTTCTCTCATTATGATCAGTTGAAAAAGCATTTTAAAACCATGTTGCCACCAGTAAATGCATTAAACGGTAAATTGGCATTGAGGGAAGTCACCAAATGACTAAATAGTTTTATAGTAGTCATTGCGAAGATAAATAGCTTTTGGCAAATTTGTGATTTTTTCCCAATCGCCATATTACGATATAAGAAATAATTGAAACGTGGAAAAATAAATGCCTCAAACTTCATATGTAATGTAAATGAACTGTAGATCGGATACCATTTTATAGTAGTATAGTATAGTGTAGATCGGATATTCTTTTATACAACCTTATTGAATTCCATCAATTTTCAGGAATTCAAGCTTAATTTATCAAATATATTTGTTTTAATTTTGTTTTTGTTGTTGTAAACTCGCGTAATTTCCGAGGCGCATTGATTTTCAGTTCTCATCGTGCCAATATTCACCATAAAATTACATGCGCTTATGATTTGGAGCATGATACGCTGTAAAAGACTTTTTTTTATTTTTCCGCAACACTTTTTCCTTAGATATTGTTTACTGCTAAATGAATCAGAAGAGCAGAGAATCGAACAAAGCAGAACAACAAAAACCAACCACGATAGCACAGTGAAGTTTGACAGCTGTGGCCATTTTGGCAGTATGCTGGTTTTCATGGCAGCCAATAGGTTTTATGAAGGTTCTCAAGTGGTCATAACATCAGTTACTAGAACATTTTCAAAATATGTATGGTCTTATAAAGGTTTTATTAATTTGTTTTCACAACCGTCTATAAAGTGGGCGACTTTGTACAAATTAATGACTTTAAAGAAGCATAGAGGAGGTGTTTGTAGACAAAACAGTTTTGAATGTAGTTTTATCAACAAAGCCGGGAGGAGTGCTATACGGCTGAAATAAAACTAAAATTGCTACTTGGGAGTATGATGTGTCTGGGTCCTGCCAGTTTAAATATTGCATGATCCTATAGGCGAATCAAAGTGAGATTTCGATAGTTACAATCTGTTTGCTTTAAAATTTTATGGGATTCCAGCTTGACCAGCATCATCATTACTAAACATTTCCTTTCTTTTTTACAAACAATAACTTCGCTTGAGATGCGCCAATTATCGATTTGAGTGAGTTCCATCTGCGAATTTCAGTTTTGCGTTAGATTGGCAAGTTTTTTTGCGCATTTTGATAATTTTGCCGACTCCTCTTGAGTATTTGTTGAAACCTTCATTTTGTACAGCATTAAGGGTGGTCAGACAATAATGCCTGTAAATTTATTATTTATTTCTCTTCTTATATTAGATTTTGTTGCGAACAAGTTTTATAGAAAACAAACAGTTGATTGAGATATTAATCCTTCTATTTCTTAAATTCACGAACTTTTTCTAGTACACCCTCTATCAGATCCCGTACAGTATCCTCAGATACGCTAGCGGTGGCGGTTTTCCATCTTCTTTTGAAATCGTCGATCCCATTTCATTTCTTCTTAGTTTTAAAGAGTTTCCACTTAATCAGAGCCCAGTATTTTTCTATTGGGCGAACTTTTTTTGGCACGTATTGGACCTCTTGTGCCTTATACCATTCCAGGATGGATTTTGCATAGTGAAAAGAGGCCAAATCAGACCAACGCAGAGGTGGAGAATCGTGGTTTCTTATAAACAGTATCAACGACTTTTGAAGCCATACTTTCTCATACACATCCTTGTTGATAGTGCCGATAGAGATGAAAGTTTTGAATTTTCGACCACAACTACATATGGCCTGCTAAACTAAATACTTCTTTGTGCAGAAGTACTCGGCAATAGCTTTTCTTTGCATTGCAGTATAAAAAACCAGACCCACAAGCTGTTGAAAGTCTTCGAGTACATATGTTTCGTCGTATAATGGACAAGTTTTTTTAGGGTTTGGGGGGGATTTGGTGGGGGGGGGGTTTTTTTTATGGGTGTTCCTTTTCTTTTTTTTTTTTTGTTTTGTTTTGGAGGGAGATTTTTTTTTATTTTTATTGTGGGGTTGCTGGTCAAACAATTTTCAAACACTAAGCCTAAAATAAAAAAGCAAGACTGTAATGTAATTACGCATGATTTTGTTTCATTTCTCGTAATGGATCGCAACTTGGAGAAAAAACGCAACATTGGTAGTGGGCAAAAAAGCAACACATCAATTGGCTTTGTTAAATTCACTGTGTGCGTGAGGTTGTGCAGTATATTAATGGTTAAGTATGAGATTGGAGTCCGGAAGTTCAATGGTAACCATTCAGCCACTTAAACAACTTGAAACAAACTGAATAAAAGCTCTACCCAGGTATTATGGAGAGTGTGAGCTGTTTAGTGGAATACCTGTAACTAGAAAATAAGAAGAATGATTAGTAATTTCCATTTAATTCCAACTACCTTTATTGCTTTATTGCTAGTCGAGTATTAGTACACGACACTGAAGAAGTCTGCACATTGTAGACGAAATACGCGTATCTGTCAAGATAAGCAATAAAGGTAGTTGGAATTAAATGGAAATTACTAATCATTCTTCTTATTTTCTAGTTCTACCCAGGTAACCAATACGCAGTTCCAAAGCGTCTTTAAGGCAGCCTATCAAGCAATTAAGTCACCTTAAATGCAACATAAATACCACTTTTGGCCCAATATACGGCTGCTTTACTGCAATGCCATGATAATGCTTCATTAATGCTATTTTGCATTTGAAATGCTTTTTACAGGCTACAAGCATTTAAATAGCATTTGAAATGCAACTTTACAGCAGATAGCATTTAAGATGATAATATAATGCTAATATAATGCTTGTAACATCTTAAATGCAGATTTAGGGTTGATTTACTGCTTATGCTAATGCTTATTGGTTACCTGGGTACCCAAGTAACATTACTAACACCATCCTACTTTATTTAGTTCTATTAAAGTTTTATGAGAGCCACTTGAAATAAATTTGGTTTTTTTATGGGACCAGGGGGGGGCAAAAGGGTTTTTATTTTGGTGGGTTAAGGAGAACCACAGGTTGTTTAACGATCTAAAAACATTGTTTCTCAAATTCCTTTTACTCCTATCAACGGTTTTATTTCGACTTTATGAACTCGTAAAATGCTGTATTGAAATGCCGTTTTAGGACTCATTGATATAATCTTATTATGGTCACTTGAAAAAGTATTTTAAAAACCATTTTGCCTCCAGAAAATGCATTAAACGGCAAATTGACATTGAAAGAAGTCACCATAAGACCAAATAGTTTTATAATAGTCATTGCGAAGAAAAATTGGCTTTATGGCAAAAATGTGATTTTTTTTAAATCGCCATATTGAAATATAAAAAATAATTGAAATGTGGAAAAATAAATCCATCAAATTGTCAAAGGTATGCGAATAAACTGTAGATCGGAGACTAATTTCGACATTTTTTAGATAATTTTATCCAATTCCAAGCACTTTACAGGAAATTCATAATTTATTTATCGAATAAATTTTTTTTAACTTTTTATGTTGTTGCAAAGTCACATAATTTCCAAGGCGCATTAATTTTGGGCTCTTAACGTGCCAATATTAACCATTATAATAAATGCGCATACAATTTGGAGCATAATACGCTGTAGAAAACACAATTTGTTTTAGATATTTTGCTATCAAACTCAGAAGAGCAGAGAATCGATCAAAGCAGAACAACAAAAACCAACCTCGTTTTCACAGTGGAGTTTGACAGCTGTGGCCATTTGGCCACATTCTGGCTTTCATGGCAGCCAATACGTTTTATGAAGGTTCTCAAGTGGTCATAACATCTATCACTAGAACATTTTCAAAAGCTTTATGTTCTTATCAAGGTATTATTAACATGTTTTCACAACCACCTATAGAGTGGGCTATTTTGTACAAATCTCGGCTTTAAAGAAGCATAGAGGAGGTGCTGGTAGACAAACCAGTTTTAAATGTAGTTTTATCAACAAAGCCGGGAGGAGTGCTATACGGCTGGATTAAAACTAAAATTGTTACTTGGGTACAGTTGCCTCGATTGTCCAAGCACTCAGCGGTACAGCAATAAAGCAAATGTCGCTCGCACACACTTGCATGGCTTTGTTTATTTCATAAAAAAGGGCAACTTGATGAGAGTCGTGCGGCATTCTGTAGTATTGTCTCACCCATATTGAAAAGTTGTACACAGTTGAACAAATACCCAGTGCTTCAACTGTCTAAGACTGGCACTAAGCAGACAGCGATAAATTTGTTTCTAGGAATCTGTGTGCTGCCAACCGCTTGCACACACTTGCATGACTTCGTTTATACCATAAAACGCATTGTGGTTCATGATGGGCAAACTTGCCTTTTCTGAACCATGTGGATTTCTTAAGACATGAGAATTGCATTTTTTTTTTGTCACCATTTAAACTTTAAGGTGTAAACACGGTTCTTTTTGGTAGTTTTAGTTTTGTGGCGTAAATTGCACTTGATTTTACCGGCTTTTTATCAAATGCTACAAGATTGTAAACATACGGTACTGTGAAATACAGTGGAGAGTTTCAACTGTAATATAAAGGAAACATTTCAGCGATTTGTAAGAAAATTCAAAAACTACACTGAAAGAAAAGTGTCCGAAATTCAACTTGGACAGACTTTAGCATGCAGTACGTAAGGTATGGCTTGCCCACAATAGATACGCTTGCGTTCCGTTGACGTAAATATGACAGAAAACCTATGGGAAAACTGTCAAACTTACGTAAACGCATCCGCAACGTATCTATTGTGGGCCAGCCATTAGGATAGACAGTATTCCCTCTGTCATCAGATCGTATAAGCACGTTGTATGTTGATCAACATCAAACATTAAAAAATCGTCGGGATTATGCTATGGTTTTGTTCACAAATGATATTGTTTCACAACGCATAAACTCAACTGATCTATTGTCAAAATTAAATTTGTATGCTTCCACTCGACAGTTAAGAAACCGATTTTTGTTCGCGATGGATCCTCATCGTTCAAATTACGGTAAATTTGGACCGCTAAATCAGATGATGACTGTTTAAAATCAGTATTGTGGAATCATTGGGCTTTCTAACCTTGAACAGCTCTGAAAATATATTTCAATAATCTGCAAAATCAATGTATATAAGTTATTTGTACTTAGTCTACGATGTATTGTTTGAATGAACTTAGTGAACAAACATCAAAGCTGGATTACGTCCAAAGTAAAACTAGTTATTTCTAAGTTTTGTTCGATAGGAACGAGTTCTGACAGTTTGATTGGGACTTAGTGGTGCCAGTAGCTCACACTTTTACTGTAGAGCCCCGAAAACATGTTCAAGCTAACATCTTATTTAACTCGGTTAGTTTCTTTTCCTACTGTAACTCACTCTCTCTAAGGCAAAATCCCAGGTCCCTGGTCTAGAGCCACGGGGACCCGTGTGGGGGTGGGCTATCCACCAGCCTCTTTTGCGGTTTTTTTTTTTGAGAGACGGAGCTCTCAAGGTCGGCTCCGGACAATAATGAGGGACACGGATCAAAAGGCAAAACACACGGTCACTCTAGCTTTAATTTTTTATTCACTTACTTACAAGTTTTGGTGTAAGTGTGTAGTGTGGATGGCCGGCCGGCGATGGTGGGATCTGGCGGGAAGGGCGATGCAGTTGATGAGGATCGCAACGATCGGATGATCGTCCGACTCGAGATTAGCACTCGTTCCACGAGGTGCTGGGAAGATTGTGGGTTCTCGAACACGTAGCCTCCGATCTGGGAAGGTCAACTGATGACGATTGGCACGATCGGATGATAAGGAGTGTATCGAAATTAAGCTATCCACAAACTTTCTTTCAAATTATGTTGAAAACCGATATTTTATTCATACAAAAAATTGATCCTTTATTGTACGAGGTTAAACTTGAACATAATGAAGACCGGATGAAATTTAAGTTATTCCTTCACGAATTTTCGAACTTTGGATCGAATGCTCTTCATCAAGTTCCGGACAAGTGTTGCATCGCATTTTTGGGACGCTTGAGCCCAAATTTTTTTGAACTCCTGCATGTTCCCAGCTGCCTTACCAGTCTTCTTGAAGACCCTCTTCACGATTGCCCAGTAACGTTCGATGGGTCGAAGCTGAGGGCAATTTGGTGGATTGATATTTTTCTCAACGAAATCTATACCCTTTTCCGCAAGCCAATTGAGAGTGGTTTTGGCATAGTGAGCCGACGCTAAATCCGGCCAAAACAGTGGAGGTGTACTATGCTTCTTATATAAAGGCAACAATCTCTTCTGGAGACACTCAGATCGATAGATTTCCGCATTTATAGTTCCGGTAGTGTAAAAAATGGTTGACTTCAAACCACAGGAACATATTGCTTGCCATACCAGTACGTTTCGACCGAATTACTCCACTTGAATCGACCTGTCCGCATCACTCACATCCTCCCCAACGACGGCAGTAAAGTATTGTGGACCTGGAAGGGTTTTTGAGTTTACATAGGTCTCATCGTCCATGAAAACGCATGCATCCGGACGCTGCAAAAGACGCGAATACAATTTCCGGGCCCTTGTTGCTGCTCGCTTCTTCTGTTCTGCACTTTGTTTCGACATTTTCTGCTTCTTGTAGGTCTTCAGGTGGTTTCGCCTCTTGATACGTTGGATCATTCCGACCCTCGTTCCTGCTGGCCAAATCACGTATTGACATTGATTTGTTCTTCATGATTAGAGATACCACTTTCTGCTCCAGTTTCGGGTTGGGTTTTATGCCTCTTCCTGGTAGCTCATCCAAAGAATAGTGTTCCCCAAACTTATTAATGATGGTTTTAACACTTGCATGATGAATTCCAATCCACTTCGCCAATTTTCGCATAGTAATACCCTTCTCACTTAGCCATGTGTCTTGAACCTTAATTTTCACTTCCTTTTCAATACGCGACATTTTGAAAACGCAGAATTTGAACCGCACAAACAAGTAAACAAAAGAAAGCTGACAGTCAAACGCACAGCATGCAGTGTTCAAAGCATAAAAAACCATCACAAATACATGCGTACAACGCAAATGTATGTGGATAGCTAATATTCGATACACTCCTTAGTCCGGCTCTAAGCACTCGTTCTACGACGTGCTGGGAAAACGGCGGGTTTTCGCGGTCGGTCCACGTACACGTGGCCACCGAGCGGGGAACTGCTACTCCTGTTCCTGGTAGCCAATACCGGATGCTGGTACTAGGCTGCTGCCTATCGCAGATTCACGCGGGTAGGCGGGAACTTGGCAAAAATGCCAATGGGTCCTATTCCGTTCAGGGATTGGGGAAGGAATTAAAAGGGTTGCTAGCGAATTGCATGATGTGGGGTATTTTACCTGATTCTGACCTGATACCTTCTATCTGCTAACTGCTAAACTTTTCAACTATTTCGACAACAACTGTAATAACTTTAAACTTTCTAACTTTTGTCTGGGCACGATCCGTATAGCTTGCTAGCTGAAGTAGAAAAGAACTTGTATGCAGTATCCAACCAGTAGCCAACCTCTATTTCACTAAATGTCCCAAAATTACCCCCATTTGATCCTTTCCCGCTTTGCCTTATCCCGAAATTCCATCCAATAGCCCTTTATTGATCCCAATTGATAAGTGTACTCATGAGTGTAGTGTGTGGGTGTATTGCATATGGTGCACACTACCAAAATGTCATGTAAATTTCTGTCCCCTAAGACCGACACATGCAAGCGTCCTTTAGCACATAAGAATGAGTTGAAAGAGATGAGAAAATAAATTCAATTAAACACATATTTCGTCGAATTGTGTATGTGTCAGTTTCAGGAGACATAATTTTACACGAAATCATGTAAAATTTTCACAAACATGAATTACGTCGCGTGTAAAATTCATAATTTCTAAGTGTGTGTATAACAGTTTTTAATCTAACCGCTTTCGGGTGTATAATTCTCCATTCATTATAAGCAATTTACATATGTTTGATTAACTGGATGGGTTTCTATCTACAAGCTTTTTTACATCTACACTCTTAAATACTTTAAAACATCTACACTCTTCAATTTTTTAAACATCTACACTCAATGATAAATATGACTCAATTGTATGTTCTATTTGATGTATTGTTAAATCCTTACTTGAATCCCAAATTGGTAAATACTTTCACACTCAAAATCACGTTCCGGAAGCTACATTTACAACGGCTTCTAGAATATATGTGATAACCTCAAATCTAAGTCCGAAATTGCGTTAAAAAAGCCACTAGGCTTAATACTGAGATTTGAAAGCCTGAAATTTACATTATCGTTGTCTTTGGTTTTTATAACAACATCAGACCTATTTTGAACGCAGTCGATTTCACGCATCACAACAAGGTACAAGAAAAACATATTTAATAGATTGAATTTTATTACACGTTATTGTAATGCTTGCAAATTAAAGTTAAAACAAAAACGCAGCGTAGCACGAGTTCATTTGCTTTTGACATTCATCAATCTAAACATGGTGACAACTTCTAGCATCCTTAAAATATGTTTTGGCAATGGCCAGCGACCGGGCTTAGCACTAATTTAATTTAAATATTCTCATTTTGGAGATGAATGAAGCAGGAGACCTCGCCTTTGGAGATGAAGGAACAAAATTAATCCTACATGATTAGATTGAGCTATTTTTCAGCCCTACATTGAAGAACTTTTTGTATTATTGAATTTCATTACCTAATTTCGAATGTTTCTGACGGGAACTAGAACTAGGTCATTGAGATCGAAATAGCCATCATAAAGCATTCGTTCTTGCATTATGAGAAGTGGCATTTGTAAAATATCATTTTGTATTCCTCAACTTATTTTTACGACATGTCATGTAAATTATAATTTCAGTTTTAGTATCTTGTAAATTTAAGAACAGACGCAAATTTCTGTCTTACGGGGGCCGCTCCTTTTATGTGCATCCAACAGATTTAAAATTACATGATATTTTCTAAGAGTGTACCTATAAATATTATAATCATCGATAATATCATCATCTTACTCTACAAATCATCAGTTCTCAGTAAGAACAAGCACATATTTCCTCTATTTCTGTCCTGTTCATGATGAGTGAGTGCTCTGAAGCTTATATTTTATAGCAATCCTCTCGTAGTGTACTGGCTTGTATCATGAGGCAAAGTACCCAAACGGTAACACTCAGATCAATAGAGAAAAAAACCTTCACGAGCACCATACAAAAATTCACAGAACTTCAGAAACAATATACATTAATAAAGGTTCTGGCGATCTAGTAGTCCTCAGAAGTTTTTTTATTGCGAAAACTTATTATATTGGTCAATTGGATACCCAAACATACCAAAGTTGAAGAACCCGTTTGAAAGTTTAATAAATAAATTCAAAAGTTGATTCATTATCAACAAAATTAGGCAAACAACTAACTATCATTTGCTAAACAATCTCTCAAAAGCGAACCACCATCAACAGATATTGCCTTACGAAGTTCATACGTTCTCTTAGGGGCTATTCATACACCACGTACTTTTCCAGGGGGAGGGGGGGGGGGTTTTGACCAACATTTCAAAAAATGGTATGGAGAAAAGTCTACGAGGGGGGAGGGGTGGTTTCTGAGATTTTAAAAAATGAGTCTACGTGGTATGAACAGGCCTTTATAAGCACGCAACTGTTTATTGGGTCAACACTTCGCTGCTTGGGAAACAACATTTCCTATATCAATTCCAGTTTTTGTTTTTATTTCTATTCGTTAGAACAAATGTGTGCCATACAGCTTTCTGTAAACACTGCGCCTACTTGCTTCACATGATGCATTCACAATGTGACCCATCATGTAATGCAACCAAGCCGGGAGGAAATTATTGAAATTATCTGTAATTGAAACACTCAGCTGCGGGTGTGTGCGCTCTTGTTCAAAGACTTCCAATCAGTTATGCAAAGCCGAATGATAAGCAACAGTGCCACTTCAGAATGCTAATTCAAACCAGTTGATTAATAATTGATGCGGTTCAAACACCAAACTAAACTGACTGCAACGCGTGAGTGCACGCGCTACTCGAGCTGATCGAATGAGGACCTCCAACCCAGTCGGTACTGATCCGATGATGGTTATTAGTGTTTATTTTTATACCATGTACCTGCCCTATCAGTTGAGTCTATCTGTGGAGCTTACCAACAAGTGCTCCAGGCAACGCCTCGTTAATCCTCTATCAGAGAGCGCGTTGAAGTCGAGTGTTTGTAAACAACTTCAGAGAAAGAGTGCTCTGATGAAAATTCCTGTAATTATTGAAACTGCGACAAGGCTCGCCTGCTTATCAGTGACCTTAGTGTTTGCGAATGTATGAATAAAAACCTCAACTTCGCAATCATCTGGGTCAAACCTTGCCAGTCGTTATGTGGTGCTTGATGCTCGTCGTTCGTTATGTACTGCTTGTTGCGACGAATTACAGAGGCCTGTGGTTGATCATCCCTCGGTTAACTATCGCGCAGTACATTGAACGAACTTAAAGCGTTAATTTGCAAAATAACTGATAACGTTGCCGTCGTCGTTGTGAATCGATTTACATCGTCATAAACCCACAACTATTCTGAACTCACTACGTCTAACATCTCAGACATTCCTTATCGCGCTCAAGCTTCCTTTGACGATCACTAGTTTTGTTAATCATTAATACGAGTGACAAACCCCGCTTTTGGGCTAGTCGATGTGTGCAGTATAATTATCAGTATCTCTTCCCATGCTGCATCGACCTTTATAGCTGGAACTGCAGCAAGCTTTCCCGATTGATGAAGACGAAGCCCCTTGGTCAACAATAAACATCCTCTTTATCAGTAGCTCACCATCATCGTCATCAGGCGGTAATAATTAACAACGATCGCAACCACTACTTGCAGTAGTCACTATATAACCATCCGGTAAGGCCGGTACTTAGTGCTAACCAAACGACCAACAACGACGTCAAACCGACGAGTACAAGTGAAAAGTATAGTGCTAGTTTAAGTGAATTTCCTATCGAGCAGCTCATCAACGGTCGTGCTCAACAGTGGCAGCTCCCACCTTCGGAATACAACCATGGACGAAAGCTGCGTAAAGTACGTAATTATACTAGTTTGCTCAATTTGATTGGCGCATTTTCACTGGCTAATGAAATATCCTAACCTGTTGGACTGTGATGAATAGCCGTTATCGAGTGAACGACATTTATGACACATCAAAGGGAAAAAGGTACCTCCCGCCCCTTTCCTCTCTAAGCACTTATGAAAAGATATCGTTTTTGCCTCATTTCCTACTGGAACGGAATTGAGGCAAATTATTGTGGGGCACAGTGTTGTTTGAATGGCTTTCAGTATGAATGAACGCTAGTTGTTACAACAAAAAAATGAGCTGCCACATGGCGGTTAGTCTCGATTTAGCAACATCTACCGTCCAGCCGGTGTGGAGTGTGGCTATTTGTTGACTTTTCACGCGATTGTGAATCATTTTTTGCAATGCGATGCCAATATAATTTCCAAACATGCAACGCTACGCTAGTTCGTTTTTAACGGATCTAAACATTAGTTGTTTCAATTTTGTGATAAAGTTTTTTTTTAAATGTTGTTAGTAAATGGTAAATTCCCTGGTGTTTTAAATTATCAAAAATTCCTAAACCGTTCTTTTAGCCACATTCGAATAACCTGATATTCTCGTTGCTTGCTTCTAAATTAATTGATGGAAACATATGGTTTTCTGTTAAACTTAATGAGATTGACAAAATCTCGAATCATTTGAATTTATTTGAATGCTTTCTGAATCAACGTCCCATGAGAATCGCACCTGGTTTACAATGTTTTGTCACGAGACTCGGTTGATTGCAGCTTGCCTCCAGTTACTCGAGTGTCGCACACTTACAAGATCTTGCTGCATTTGGTCTAACTATTTTGCTCGCTGCGCACCTATGCCGGATTCGAGGAAAACACCATTTTTGCGATTGTTCTCCGACATTCTTACAACATGCCCCGTCTACTGTACCCTTCCTGCTTCAAGGACTTTCAACACACATAGATTTATTTTTTCTCCATAAGCAGTTTTCACATACACCAGCATAGATGGTCCTGAGTATAACTTGTAACTGAGCTATCGTCCAACATTCTTACGACATGCCCAGCCCACTGTAGTCAACCGATTTTTGCAATGTGAACGATGGGAGGATCCCCCAGCAACTGATGCTATTCGGGGTTTATTCGCCTCCTCCTCGCTCCGTCTTCCATAGGGCGCGTTTGTCCTCCGCGAGCAATGTCCATGTTTCGTAGCCGTAGAGGACTAATTATTGTCTTGTGTATGATATGTACTACCACCCATTGTAGCACGGAAGCTAAGTCCGACAGCAATGGGCTCTCCCCTCTGTTAGACTTGCTCAAGCTTTAATAACCACTGATTATCCTAATCGTGCCGTTGTATGAAGGGCCAAAAAGGGGTTGGGTGGATCGATATGCAACATCACTTATACGTATCCACAGGGATATAGAGAATCTCCTTCCAACAACAAGACTGAACAATTGGTCAAAAGAGCAAGCTAACTAACATGAGGATGCCCCAATGGGCGGGGAGAAGAGCCCGCCCTCTATTCACAAACTGTTAGCAATGGGGAGTTGGCATTCTCACTCTCCCCATCCAGAGTGCTTCAATCGGGTGCCCTGATGGTCCCTACGATTCCCTTGAAATATTTATATAATGGTGTATATATTAATGTAAATGAAAAATACTACAAGCATTCGTATCTGTAATATATGATCATCATTCGGTTGATCCTGAAATGCAAGAAATGTTGTAAAATATTAAAGTGTAGCGTTCTGTGGTTTACGCGTAAGCACGTTTTCGCAAGTTTTCAGCGATAGCAGCATTTCACCAAAATCTTGATTTTAGGTATCCTGAAAAAGTTTATTAAATATGTTGAAATTTTACAAAACTAACATTTATACATTTTAATTTACTGTTGCCCTGGTCACAATTTTCTACATGATGCTGATTTTATAACAGCAATCTGCTTTTATTTTTGCTGACCTAATAAAGACTGTATTCGATGAAATTTGGACACACAAAATAGGTCACCAAAAATTTTCCTTGAGCCCGATTCTTTTCAAACTTTCTGGAAATAAAGTACTACTAAATGGTTAAGTTTTGACATCATTGGTTTATTGAACCTCTTCTCCCAACCCAAATGCCCACACCTTTGCCTTGACCCCTTTCATCAAATTTTGGGCAATGATAGGACCGACTTGCTTACTTACTTTTAACCACACTTTCTTTAGTTCAAGTTAATTTTCTATCAGTTTTGGAGTTTTAACGAGCTTTGCCTTCAGGATTGCCCAAAATTTTTCAATTTGACGTCTTTTGGTACAAAAACTACATTATTATCTTTGTACCAGTCTAAGACGGGACGGGCATAGTGGCAAGATGCCAAATCCGGCCAAAACAGTGTCGGGCCATCGTGAGATCTCCAGAAGGGCAGAAGTCGTTTTTGGCGGCATTCGTCCTTGTAGATTTGTCCGTTGACGGTCCCAGAGGTGATGAAGGGCTGACTCATTTTGCCACATCCGCAGATCGCTTGCCAGACAAGGAATTTTTTGACGAATTTCGACAGTTTCTTCTTCCGTACACTCTCCGGAACGGCCAACTTAGAGGTGGCGACGTAGTGTTCCTGTCCTGGCACTTGTTTGGTGTCGGCTTTAATGTAGGTATCATCGTCCATCACAATGCAGAACGGTTTTGTGAGCCACTCCCTGTACAGTTTTCTTGCACGAGTTTTGGTCACCGAGTTCTGTTTATCGCTCCAGTTCGGTGTCTTCTGGACCTTGTACACATGTAATCCAGAACGTTTCATTGTTTTCTGCACAAAACAAACTGAAACTTTCGCCTTTTTCGCAACATCCCTGATCGAAATGTTGGGATAACGCTTAAATTAGTTCAATACCATCCTGGCCTTCTGCGGATTTGATGTGCCACTTTTTTTTGCCACTACCATTTTTCCGCTTGGTTGTCTTACGGTCCTTGAACGTTTTGATCACATGAGATACGGTTGAATGTGGGATTCCGAGCTGTTTTCCGATCCATCGATGAGAAGCGTTTGGGTTTTCGAAGTGTGTGCCCAAAATTTGTTGGCGCACTATTCCGTCATTCGAAGCCATCACTGATATCACTCGACCGATTTTCACGAAACTCATTACACAATTGACACAACACAATGAAATACATTCAGTTAAAATTTCAATAATTTTTACCCACACGCTAAAAAGTTACGAACAATTGCGTGTGTCCAAATTTCATCGAATACAGTCTTTAGTTATTGCTACCGAGTTAGAAATGGGAAGATTTAACTGGAAGGGAGTTAAAGATAAATGGGCATAAAAACAATAAGTAATATTTATATCATCAATAAAGTAAAATCAATAAAACAATACATATTGCCAAATATAATGATGGTGTAAGTTATGATAAAGTAATGACAAAGAATTAAATGTAAAATCAAACACTAGCCAAATGGCACACAGCGAATCAGATAAGCTCAGAATTTAAAAAGTCCATTTGCAAACCGGAAATGAAAAATACATTCAGCAATAAGTGCAAAAGCCTTCCACAGATTCCGTTATTTTCAAATGCCTACCACAGCAGTAATTTTCTGCGTTTTATACTGGACATATATGCAACGCTAGATGTCATAAATTGAAGGTATGTTTCGTGTTTAAGCCAGGTACGGCCTAAATCAGGTTTGTTGTATGAAAATGTGAAGGTCATGCTTTGATGAAAATAATACGATGTTGTAAAGAATGTACCTATAATAATAATTCAATGCCGCTGTTTGCCTCTTCCGCTGCGATGTTAGATGATTTAAACTCTAATATAGAGAAAATTCCAATGTGATAATATGAAATAAAGTTGTTCACCTGGCAGCCTAGCAAAATAGCAAAGAAAATTTAAGCAAACAATTATGCGAAATAAATTTCATATTGCTGCCCAAAAACGGAAACTCAATAAATCCAAAACGAAAAAAAATAAAAATAAATGACAGGAAATTCATCGATAAATCTTTTTTTGTAGCGGACCCATAAATGATTCTTTATGTCTGTAAAATAGAAAATGTAGGATGATAAACAATGTTAGTTTTTGAATAAATTATTTTGGACGAAGAATTTTTTTTTTTTTTTTTTTTGACTTTGTCTATAATATTGTATATAATCCTCTCTCTCTAAAAAAAATTAAAAAACCATCCTATCTTTTCAAATACATAACATGAGTTAGGTGGGTCAAAACTTACAACGATGTAAATGCGAAGCTGAAAATAGTATAAAAAATATTGTGAAGGGATGTTATAATCTAAAATGATAATAACAATTATATTTATAATGTCTGCATGTCTGCTGATCCTGCTGCAATTGAAGATGGAGTTGCATTATCATAGCCACGGGGGAAGAAAACAATTCAAAATTATTAGACAATACTTGGGAATTCCATGGATAATCAGAAATTAGGACCGTAGGACCGTATAAAGAATACTTCCATTTTTCGTGGTAGGGTCAGCATGCTTCTTTACCGGGGTCACACTACCTACATCGCCTTGGTGCGGCTGCCACCTAATGTATAGTTGACGCGATACAGCGTTTCTTACTCAACCGCTGGATGCCAGGACAGACGCTGTTTGAGCCGCATCTCCTTGGTGGACAGGCGTTCAGCACGCACCTCCTCAATCTAGCTGAAGTCAGAAGGACAACAGTGCCCAGGCTTCACTACCAGCTAAGTACGCAACCCTTAGCTGGCGGTCTTTGTCATATCTTGACCCGTGGAGGCGTGGGGTGGGAACTGGTGAGGACAATAGCTAGGTTGGGGGGGGGCCCGCCCCACCCCAGTTGTCTCCTCCCCATTTGCCCCCCCAAACTAATTTATTGTCTTGTAGATAGTAAACTTTGTAGTTTCGCGAACATTGATCTTAGCGTCCTTCTTAGTCCAAAGTCCAAGCACGATTTCTAGCCATAATGTGCCTTTGTATCTCTCTCTGCTGTTGTCATTATCGGCGATCACCAATGAGCCCGAATACACGAATTCGCCTACCGCCTCGATTTCATCACCGTCTATCTCGTGTATATTCCCGTTTGTGCAATCACACCCTAGATGGAATGGATAATGGCAATAATACGTCTCCAAATTCCTCTGCTGCAATTGTTACCCGCCGTTATCAATGATCCGAGGTACACAACCAGAGTAAAGTTTAACATCATAGCATTTCGATAGCAATTCGAAAACTAATTTTGATACCGACATCACATTGAAATCAAAACATGATTTCACTTGAGAATTGTCAAATTTGATTTAGCTTTTATCTTGCTGTAATTGCGTTCACTGTTTGCATCCAAAACAACAGCAAACTGTGTAACGGTGCCTGTGGTGTAATGGTAAGCGTGGTTGCCTTTTACCCTAGTCGGTCTGGTATCTATTCCAGTCGGCGCCGTTGGGATTTTCTGAGACGAAAAATCTCTGATCACGTCTTGCTTCGGAAGGGATGTAAAGCCATTGGCCCATGTATTGATGGACTCAATATTTATTGTCCAGGTCGTCTCCCTGGTGTCTTCCTGGCAACAAAAACAATAAAAACAACAACATCAACAACAACAAAAACTACTACTAATCGTTTTCGGCGTGCTGATCACCAGTCTTCTCAAAACACCTTCCAGAGCAAAGTTAAACAGTAGGCAAAGACTCCCTCCCCTTGGCGAGCCGCCCTTTAGGACTCCAATGAACCCGATAATCTACCCAATATCCTCACAATATCCATCGTTGCCTTGATTAGTCGCGCCAACTTCCCCAGAAAGCCGTTCTCGTCCATGATCTTCCGAAAACAGTGGAAAGTAAGTGCTATTAATTTTTTAAATACATTTTTCCGCGCTTCTTACAAACAATAAAACTCATGCCGGTATTCCTCCACCCTCCCCGTCAACTTATTACATATTCTAAGATAAACGCACTCATTACCCTTCCTCAAACGATGCAATTGCAACAATTTACACTTGGTTGAATTTGCATTGTTGCTCCATTAATTTTGAATATTTTCCATCAGTCTTATCGCCTAACGTATCACGTCGTTACCAGTGCCCGCTGTATTCACCACCCACCCACACTCTCACACGTGTAAGATGGACTTATCACTTTATCATAATTATTGTCCTTGCTCTCGCCACTATGCGGAGCCTCAGATGCAGTTTGCAATAGTAGTTTTCATTTCGCCTCGCTTCTACCGATCGTGTCTTCCACAATGGATTCGCATTTGCATTGAATACCGGACAATGTATTTCCATAACGCAACACATGTTCTCAGACATGTTCGAGAAAACACGCTGCATTTGAAAACTCTTGCTGAATATCGCCATGGGAAATCATTCCCATTCTTGTGCCTGAAAGTTGCAGCGGAATAATTGTCACCCGACCCGGGGTGATTGTCGCTTTTAATTGTTTTCGGGATTTTATCAGTTCCAGTAATGCAGCGCAGCAGTTGTTACTTTATGCATACACTGATCCAAGCCTAGCGAAGAGGAACGTAACTTGAAGTTAGAATTTGCATTCGTAACTGAGGAAGTGACATATTTAAAATATGCTAGTTCTGGGCGTGGGAGAAGTCTGCATATCTGATTTGCTGAAAGGTCACCAGTTGAAATTGGCTGATGGTCAGTCAATTGCATTTCAAATTAGTAGAACAGCTTATCTGTGGAACTTAATAAATGCAATTTCCTGTCTTGATTGATGGCATTGAAATAGACTCAATTGTTCTTGGTAGCGATAGCTATCAGGTGATAGAATAAATAGCACTTCAAGCATAGACTTACAGCCGTTTTGAGTGCATTGTTCTTAATTTTTTATTTATCTTGTCGTTTTAGGCCTTGGAAAATGGATCACGGAGGCGGTGACGATGAAGCACCTATTGATCCTCGAATGAGGAGCAGTACGTTTCCCGAACACCCGGATTATGAAGGTGAGTCTTGTCTCAAGAAAAAGAACAAACATTGGATAATCACAAACACGGTCGTAAATTGACAATCAATCGTTTAGCAACTTGTATTGCAACTCTCTGATTTCCCGTGCTCCCGTGTTTACAACTAGCAGAACGTTGTGCATCCACTTGGCTTTTATGCGCCGTTTCATGCAGACACGTATTTCACACTTGATATCGCATTTCCCTTTCATTGATTAAAAAGCATTCCCCTTCACACAAATGGAATCCAAGAAGTTGATAAAGTCAAGCACAAACGAATGAATTGGATCCATTCTGCTGAAATGGCTACAATGCCTTTTTCATCGGATCGTAACCATGACTGTTTCTTTCCTTTTCAATAGGCTGTTGTACGATATCGATTACGATATCAATCATAACGTTTTGCTTCGCCAATCCTACCAACACCCATAAAACTAGCTGTTGCGACGAGCAGAAGATTCTATTAGTGCTATATAGCCGATTGTCATCACGATATGATAACTTTGATGAATGAAATATAAATATCTAGCTTCGCAGTCTACTCGGACGTGTTATTTTGATGATGGGATTGCTTAAAGGGTAGATACCAGATATAAAGCACATAAGAAATTGAACCAGTTATGGGATGACTCAATTATAGTGCATGGAGTTTAGAAGAACCATAACTGCGATACAACCATTAGACGTGTGCGTCGATCAAAAGTTTGACTGCGGCGGCGCGTGTCGGCATCGCGGCGTGGATCGGCGTGAAGCTTATTTTATTCATTATAATAAAAACCTATTGAGTGACGTACCGCAACTATTGAAGCGTTTCACTATTCCTCATAGGAGATGATGACTTAAAAATTAACTGCACACCATGCTGTTAGCGAGTCTGTTAGAGGTGTTGTTCACGGATATAAAACGCTAGCCAGACTGAGCAACCGACATGCCGATTGAGCTAAAAATACTTTACTAATCTGATTATTACTAAACTTATCGTGAGTCAACGATTAGAAAGTTGGTAGGATATTAACCCTTGTTGAGTAAATGCTATACGACTTATTTTAGTCGTAAACAAGTTCCTTCAACTTATTGTGACTGAAGTGTGCTACTTAATATTAAAAGTTGATTTAGGGGAAAAAAAATTTTCCGGCGAAAGTTTAGAATTGATAGTTCCGTTAGAGCACCGTAGTGTGAAAATTGTGTATAAAGTAAGTTTGAAAATTTGAAAAGTATGTTATAGGACTATTTTATTACCTTTTTCTTGTTAATAATTATTAAAACATGTCATAATTGAAGTTGAAAAGGGGGGGAATGCAGGGATGCCAGATATACAGACATATCTGTATTTATACAGACATTTGATCATGCATACAGACCTCATACAGATTACAGACATTATACAGATATTGTGATAATGTTACAGATTTTTACAGACATTGATATCCATCAATAAGATGAAAATGATTCTGGAACGATTTTATTTCCCATAAATATAAAGTTGGCTTATTTTGTTTGCTAACCTAAAGCATTCGATATTAATAAAAAAAAGTATCTCAGAAAACTGTTAAACTTCTCAGATGTTTCAGGACCTTGTTTTGAAGCTCCTTTAATATCCAACAGACTTTAAGTTAATTCATCATTTTGAATATTTGAAAATAAAGTAAAAAGTTTTTTAAGCTCCGCCATATCTTCTATTTATAGTTGACTGATGACTTGAGAGTTATTCAGTTATGCAAAGAATATTGTTTGTAAATCTCCGTTTACAGTTTATTCGTTTTAAAAATGCCAACGTATTTACTAATAGTATTGCTAAAATGAACAAATGTTGTCATATTTTATTTTTCAATGCCGTTTTAGTTCTATGTGAATCATTCATAAATGCTTGATGTTACCAACAATCAATAGGAAACTAGCAATTTAAAATTGGTTCACTGCTTTAGAACCCCTTGGTTCCAAGTACACCTTACACCTTGCAATACATTCTTGTGCTTATCGGTACTTAAATCTTTGGTTTTGTTTTGATTCGCTGTGTTATTTAGACAGACTATTTGAGGGGTTGTTCGTGGGGAGTTATGTTTTTAGGGGTGATTCATTAAGCTTGGAACCGATGTGCTGGTACTTCCTGAGCCAAAAACTATATGCATTTTTTTTTCTTGACTGTCCAGCCCCTGATGTTACGAAAGGTCTCATTCAAAAATATGTTTTAGTACTTGGAAGCTTTGAAACGAAGGAACTTTCATTAAATTTCAAGAATCTTCTAGAACCTCTGAGCATGGTTCAATAAAATTGCAAAACTTTTTAAAAACTTCTTCAGATTTTATTCGTGTTAAGAAAACTACGAAGCAAGTTTATATAATACAAAAAAAAACTTCAAATCTATTTATCCTACTAGAAAATTCCATAGAAATTCAGGAAACTTATCAAGTAATCAACAAGTTAAGATTTTGTTTGGAATGTAGTGGATCCAATATTATTTGCAAAGAACTCTTAATGATTTCTATTTACGTGAAAAATCGATTAGTTAAAAAAAACTTCTGTTAAAATTTTAAAAGATTTGCGGAATTTATCAGAAGTTCAATAATATTTAAAGAAGCAGATTTTAGTTTTTAAAAAAAAGTTGAATTTTTATAAGCATGGAAGCAATTTTTCTTGAAGTGATACTATAGAATCTTTACTGCTATTCAATGACTGTTTTCTTGTGAATTAGGATTTTTTATGTGCCTTTCGACATCTGTTGACAAGTTTGCCCTGAATTTTTGGGATTTTTTTTTAATTCTATAGGGAAATACCTAAATAAAACTATTTAATATGCTACTTTTTTAAAGTTACTAAATAAAATCAAAGGAATGCGAAAAACTTTTACTAATAAAAAGCCAAACTTGGGAAAACTTCAGATAACTATATAAGTTTTCAAAGAGAAAATTAAATACGAAGCGCGTAACTAAGGTTTTATAAATGAGCTAAAGTTAAGCATCGAATGATCTTAAGTTATCAATAACTTTTAAGAAGTCTTTGACGAGGTCTTCGATACCGTTCTGAGAATTAAAACAAAAAAGCGTTTCAAGACTTAAGTATATTACATAATTTTAACGAACTCTAACCAACTTTTAAAATTTCAGATAACGTATGCATTAAAAAAATGTACTAATTTTGAATGGCGATGAACAAAAAACTACAAAAGTTAATTCAATGCAACAAAGCTTCCTTAAATCCTACGTTTATTGAGCTTTCTACAAAAATGCTTTGACACTCTGCCGCGCGGCCGTACAGCAGTTGACCGAAACCTTAGCCATGGCCGATAAAAAGATGGATTTCGGCAGCTCTTTCTTGGCCTGAGCTTCTCCTTTTTGGCCACAAAATTATCGGAGTAGATCCTCCATTTGAGGTTAGACCCTAGGGGTGCGACTCTATCTCAGATGCAGGAATGTTTTCGTTTTGCTTTTGTGAGATGCGCGCACTCTTAATAGATAGAAAGAAGATTGATGAAGATTTTAAAGGATTACTGCAAAAAGATGAAGAGTAATGCAAGTTGATGAACTAAGATTCAAAAGATTATACCTGATTTTTCAAAGATGGATTTGATAGTGAGATTTTTCGATCATCTTGAATAGAGATTTAGATGTGTCGCACCCCCAGGTTCGGGCAAACATTATCTATCGGTCGCAGCTGGGGGATGTTGGGAATGTTGGCGTTCTTCAATAAAACCTTTATCCCGATTAATTTCCTCCAGTGACCTCTTGGCCTAATGGGCAGAGGACAGGTTCACCCAAAAGACTACATTCTTCTTCGTGTGATACTTCTTGATGAAGGAGGCAACTTGCGGCATGCACTTCGTACTGTATATCTCCTCGTTCACCGCAAGCCACGATGGAAAGAGAAGTGACTTGGACATTCCCTTCTCGCTGATCGTCATCCACAGAAAGGCCTTCTTCGGGCCTCCGTCCAGCATAAAGTAGGTCTCGTCATCCATTATGAACACGACGTCGCGCTTCGCCGAAAAATGTTTTTCACCAACACCTTCAGCCGCTCCATTTGGGTGATTGATAGCGTTGTCATTTTTTTCTATATACACTAGGGTTGCTATGAATGGCGATACACAGGTGAATTCACCACCAGGTGGCAAGGTAACCGCATACAGAATCGCTAAAATCAGTCCTTTTTTCAATGCATACGTTAATTTCTACAAAATAAGAAGGACCTCAAGAATATGTGTCAATTTGAAAAGACCATGACTCTCTAAAAAAAAGAGATTGTCCAGAAAGTTTGTGACAGTTTCAAAACAGAAAAAGTAAATAAATAAGGCTCTCAAAGCCTATATATTAGAGAGTATTAGTTAACCTTATTTTTGCGAAATAACCTATATTCTTTGCCCAAATTTTTGACAAAAACCTCAATACAGGCAAATGCAGACATTTTTCAACGTTCCTTACAGACATTTTGAAAAACTATCTGGCATCCCTGGAACAGACAAGAACGAAAAGATGCATACAATCAATCGCAAAATTAAGCGAACACGTGTGATTGCTTTGGGTATTCTGCGGTTTTGTGGAAAAAAAAAAAGAGTAACCACAAAAAACTTTTTCGGTGAAAAAAAATTTTTTTTTTTTTTTTTTTTAAAAAAAAAAAAAAAAAAAAAAATAAAATCAATTGGTAATTGCAAAACAAACACAAAACCACTTATTCTTGTATGGCAAAATTGATCTTACAGTTGACATTTTTCATGGAAATTTCCGATTTTTATCATTTAGTATTTCGCATGGCTACCTTTAGCATCCAGCACTGTCTGCAAGCGTCGAGGCATCGATTTAACCAGGTTTCTGGTCACCGTTGGCACTATACTGTCCCAGATCTCCTGAATCGTCAGTTTGAGCTCCTTCTTGTTCTTTGCTTTTTTTATTGGTGTTATTCAGTCGGTGGTTTACCTCCTACCACAAATGCCCCATAGGGTTCAAGTTGGGTGACTGGGAAGGTATTTTCAGCTGTTTTGGGACGTTATAAGGAAACCACTCTCGCACGACCTACGAGGTGTGCTTAAGATCATTATCCTGTTGGAAGAGACAATCGCTTGGTAGGTTCAATTTTTGCACGGAAGGATGTAGGTTGCGTTTGAGATTGTTCAGATATCCTATTTTTTCCATGGTTATATGATATCCATTGTAGCAACTGAGTCCGACAGCAATGGGCTCTCTTCTCTGTTAGACTTGATCAAACTTTAATAACCACTGATTATCCTAATCATGCCATTGTATGAAGGGCCAGAAACGGGTTGGGTGGATCGATAGACAACATCACTTATATGTTTCCACAGAGATATAAAGAATATTCTTCCAACAACAAGATTGAACAATTGGTCGTAAGAGCGAGCTATCTAACATGAGGATGCCCCAATGGGCCCGCTCTCTAATCACAAACTGTTAGCAATGGGGAGTTGGCATTCGCACTCTCCCCATCCAGAGTGCCTCAATTGGGCGCCCTGATGGTCCCTCCCATTCCCATGAAATATTTATATAATAGTGTATATATTTATGTAAATGAAAAATACTACAAGCATTCGTATCTATTATATATGATCTTCATTCGGTTGGATCCTGAAATGCAAGAAATGTTGTAAAGTGTTAAAGTGTAGTGTTCTATGGTTCCGCGCTTAAGCTCGTTTTCGTTCGTTTAAGGCTATAGCAGCAAATCAACAAAATCTTGATTTGAGGTATCCTGAAAAAGTTTGTTAAGTTTATTGAAATCATACAAAACTATCATTTATGCATTTTAATTTACTGCTGCTTGATGCTGATTTTATAACACTAAACGCTGCTTGATGCTGATTTTATAACAGCAATCCGCTTTTATTTTTGCTGGCCTAATAGTTATTGCTCCTGAGTTAGGAAAACAGGGAAGATTTAACTAAAAAGGATTTAAAGACAAATGGACACAAAAAACAATAAGTCATGTTTAAATCATCTATGAAGTAAGCCGTGCATGTATCAGATCAGCACAGATTTGGTAAAATGTCCATTTGCAAACCGGAAATGAAAAATACCTTCAGTAATAAGTGCACAGATTACCAAGATACCACAGATTCCGTTGCAGTTTCTTGTATTCAAGGCTTTAGATAAATGTATTTTGCCTCTATTTCCCATAATGTCTTTCCATGTTATTATGATGGATCTAAGGCAAGGATGATCCCAAAGCGCGCTGCAACTACAAACCTAATGTGAACAGTAAAATTCTCAATCTGACCTCCAGGCACACGATCCTCTGTAGCAGGTGGAAAAACTAATTAATGTAATATTTCAACAATGGAACTGACTCTTAGCTTCGGGTCTTGACCAAGAACCCCTACTGAGCCTTTGTGGCACGACAAGCCGGCCAGTTCAGCGCAAGGGCCTATTTTGTCCATGGTAGAGTCGATAAACTCCATACCTAGCACTCCATCCACTAGCTGCCATCGAACACCACAGCATCACACTGCCTCGTCCATGTTTGACCGTAGGGCACAAATGTTTAGCCTCCAGCGCCGAGTTTGGTTTTCTCCACACTATTTGCCTTCCAACAAAACCGAACAGATTAATTTTCGTCTCATAGCTGAAAAGAACATTGTTCCAGATTTTTTTCGGCTTTGCAACATTCTCTCTGACAAAACTCTTTCACTTTTTCACATTTGCTTTGAACAGGAGTGGCTTCTTTCGAGCAACTCGTCCTCTCAGATTATGCCGGTGAACCACACGCCGGACAGTATCCGCACTGACAGACCTTCCGATGTCGTCAGCAACCTCAGAAGCCAATTTCGGAATACTTGTTTTATACCCCGTTCACACTACAACTTATATTAAGGTGTGGCCCTTTTAGTATTGGAACAAACATTTTTGATTCTTACAGCGACCCTAGTGGTCGGATTTGTAAACTATGACATCTTATGTGTTCCCTATAACAATAACAACATCAGACGGTTTTTTTCGCGGTGCAGTTCGAACGTGTTTCAGAGAAATACAAAATGGAAGAAGAAAGAAGAAAAATAATTGTGCGCAATCATTTGGAAAACCCTTCGTGGTCTGGGTCAAAACTTGCTAAAGTGTTGGGTTTTCCAAGAAATACCATGTGGCGTGTTTTGAAAAAGTACAGAAAACTTTGTCGAAGGTTCGCAAGCCTCAAAGCAAGCGTCGGGCGGGTACTGTCAACCGTCAACTGCGGAACAAAGTCATCAAGAACATTGAGGCAAACCCCAACATCTCAGACCGCGATTTGGCCAAAAAGTTTCGCGCCGCACGCAGTACCGTGCAACGTATTCGTCTCCGGGAAGGCTTCAAGTCATACCGTGCCTGTAGACAACCAAATAGGGATCAAAAGCAGAACAATGTGGCCAGAATCCGTGCCAGAAAACTGTATGATCAGGTGTTGACAAAATGCAATGGCTGTTTCCTCATGGATGATGAAACCTATTTAAAGGCCGATTTCAAACAGCTACCGGTAGAACAAAATTTCTTGACTACGGCGCGGGGAGATGTTCCTGCCAAAATCAAGTTTGTGTTTGCAGATAAATTTGCACATAAATACATGATTTGCAAGGCATCTGCGGTAGGAAGACCAAGATTTTCATTACTGATACGATATTTAATTCAGAGCTGGACAGAACGTCTCCAAAAGCTAATATTGCCATTCATCAGATCCCACAATGAACCTGTCATGTTTTGGCCAGATCTTGCAAGCTTTCATTACAGAAAAACAGTGTCACAGTGGTACGAAACCAACGGGATTCAGTTTATACCGAACTCAACGCACCAAACTGTCCCCAGCTCAGACCGATAGAGAGATTTTGGGCTATTATGAAGAGGAAGCTCAAGGTGAATGGCAGTGTCGTCAAAAGCATCAATGAATTGAGAACCAAGTGGAATAAGATTGCCAAAATGGTGGATGAGAATAATGTGCTTCGGTTGATGAAACGTATTCCGAGAAAATTCCGCAAATTTCTTCGAAATCAAGATGATTAATTTTTTTTTTGTATTTTCCCTCGGAAGTTCACATAAAGTCGAACATTTTAGATAAAACAGAATATTTTTTTATTAATTTACATCCAAAATATGCGCAATAGTCTTTGTTCCAATTCTAACTGGGCCACACCTTACGTGATATAGGATATTTCGATATCAGCATCTATAACATCTAGTTTTCACAGGAAATAATATGCATGGCATTTGATATCAAGATACTCTACATATATCAAGTAATATAGGCTGTAGTGTGAACGGGGTATATGGATTATTCCGTATTCTTCGCACGGTAGCCCGTTCATCACCAGTTGTCAGGATGTCCTCTACCGCCACGGTTTTTCAAGGACTTCCACTTGTTGACAATCTTCTGCACGGTGGAATGTGAACACCTCCCGACGATAGCTGCTTTTTCCCGCAAAGACTTTCCACGGCAACAGAGACTTATTACTTGAGTTAGCGTACACTCAAAAAACAATGCACCTTATATTTAAGTGCAATCACCTATAGATTTGGGCAAAATGCAAAGTTATTGCTCTGTATTGGTGCGTCACTTATTTTTTATTAAATGTGGTCAATTTACCATATGTGCAATAAATATATAGTCATCAAGTGCAAGAGCTGAACAGATATTAATTATAGTGTACAGGGATTGCATTAACTTGTCCTAGCAAAAATCAAATGAGTTTTTTAATACGTTTTATGTGGGGGAAAGAAAAAAAAAAAAAGTGTAAGTTTGATTAATTTTGAAAAAAAATTGAGTTTTATGTGAAAAGGTGCATGGATTTTATTTTTTCATAAAAAGTTTAGTATTAGATTTTTTGTACTTTTCATGTAATAAAACGAAATGTGTGAATAAAAGAGGTTTTATTCATACTGTGCGAGGAGAGGAGAAAAGAGAAGGGATGTGGGAGTTGGGTGGGGGGTGGGGGGGTGTTTTGGGGAAAGTTGGGGAAAAATAAGTGTACCATCATAAAAACTTCATCACTTTTTGAAACTATCGCGTTCAGCAGCTCTTCTGCGGGAATGGCAAAAATGCTCAGCAGATCTGAAATATTCACAATAAACACCGTTAACATGGCAAAGAAGAACATCTGTAGTAATTTATTACCTTCAAAAAATTCAGTGACTTCCGCTGGCAAACCAAGTACCTAAACCACCACACAGTAAACTTCAATTTGCTTCTCCATTTTGCAGTTTTTTTTTTCTTCTAGAACGATAAAGCAGCTGATTGTTTTTCGCGCACGGTTTTTTACTTCGTTTTAAGTGCGAAGATGGATAGAATGGGCAAAGTGAAAACACACTTGAATGACATTTCTCGCTCCATTGAAAATTATGTGCGGACCATATTAGTCTCATTGGAAACGAACCTGTGTATATAAATGACGGGTGTTAAAAATTATGTGCGGCAAATGAAAATCATACTGACTCACATGATTTCAATTCGAAGCAAAAATTGACCGATTTAAGTGCCAATTTTAAAATAAAAATTATTGATTTATTTTCAGTGTAGAAATGCCCGTCTCCTCTCTCTTAGTCGACATTCTGAAGTAAGACACAATCTTTTTGGGATTCGAACTTAATATGACCGCTGCCCGTACCGTTAAAGGTAGTTGACCATCTAAACCATCTAAATTTACAAAAGAATGAGTCATTAAGGAGAAACATTTTAGCGATAGTAAAGGTGTACGCTCAATTTTACCCATCAGAAAATGACACGTTTCTGAACTTTTGGAAAATAAAAAATATTGAAATACATGTTATGTAAATAATGTTTACACTCATGATAATCTACCCAGATTGTAGTAAAAACGACCTTTTACCCGACAATGCCTGTTTTAAAAACTACCATGAAATTTCAGTCAAATTTACTACGTTTACGGTACAACCTTCAACATTTGTGGTATATTTGACAAACCTCATAGTGATATCAACCGCACCATGGTTGATCTAATCGCGGGTATGGTAAAATCAAACGCATTTATAGTCAGGTGAAATTTGTTGGTGTTTGCGCTTAATTTAACCCTCCAAATGGTAGTTTCTACCGTGGTTTTTTCCCAAGTAACAAATTCAATTTTAAGGTACACTTGAAGAAGTTCTCAAGACTCATTTCATAAAACCACGCATAAAACTAGATATTCTACATGACATCGATAAAACAGCCATAAAACCCTCATAAGTTCAAAAAGGCCCATACTACAGGAGGTTCTCAAGACTATTTCCCAAGATTCGCTTAAAACTTGATAGTTTTATCGGTACATACTTGTAATGACATGCAGGACATGCTTAAAACTATGATAAAACTACCACAAGTTTTGGTAGTTTTATGATTTTCCTCTTTAAGAACACTTCCAGTCCGTCACAAATATGTTTCGAAGATTCCATTTTTGGATTCGTTCTGCTGAATGGGGAGAAAGAGAGAAAAGAAAACATCGATATACATATGTTGTTTCTTTTCCAATGTGGATACGTATTTAACTTAATTGTAAAATTGACCATTAATGCTTGAGTTTTTTATCCTGCAATTGATGAATTTTTCATGCGACGTTCAGTTTATTGGTGTTTTATAACATAAAAGTTCGAAAATTTTAATGCGCCACGGAATCATTGCTAGAACATTGATTTATTTGAATAATAAAAAAATACTTGACAATTCAACAATTAGGTGACAAGGCTGATAAATTGTTAGATCTTGAATAAATTGTGTCTACAATCCATTTTAAGTTTCAAAATGTATTTTAAACAGCAGAAATTGTTCGTAGCATTGGAAAAACGAAAGTTTTGCTGCATATAAATGAAAATGGCTACCATTCGGAGGGAATCCAGAATAGCCACGCTCGCCATTTTTTCAATGGTTTTATCTAAAACTACCATAAAACGCATATAAAACTAATATTTCTTGCACAAGACTAACAAGATTTTTTTAGGAGCGCGATAAGTTCATCTTTACTTGTTCTATTCTTGAAAAAGAGGAGTAACGCTTGAATAAAACTTGTTTGAATTGCTCAAGGTAAACAAGTCTTTCGTAAGATAGCCATAAAATCATTGTGGAGAAGGCACATCATAAACAAAGAAAATGTGAACGTCCAAATCAAAAGTGCCTATGCATAGTTGTTGTTCATAATTACAGCTTATAATTTGATGTTTTTAATCACCAGCGTAAGTCGATTAAAACATTTAAAAAAAAAACTCTAACTTGAATATGCTAACAATGGATTTGGGAAGAAGAACAGATAATAATATTGCGTCGATGGCTGAAACATCAGTTGAGCGAAAGATGATTTTTCTCTTGATCTGTACGCCGAACCTAACGTTGGAAGAAGTGCACTGTGTAGTGGATCACTGAGCGATTCCAGCGCACTACTTCCGACTTTGGATAAAAAGTGCGGATTATGGGAAAAATCGATTTTCGCTCAGATGATATACTAATTTTTACCTGCAACGAGTAAATATTGTGTAGCCTATTGGGAACTGAAATGCACGACTCGGGAGAATTCAACATTAACATAACATTTTACAATCGAAGTGCACATTAAACCTTACGTCTAACGTACTGCGCTGTATTTCCACGGTGGTGCGCCATATAACACACTACCTGAGATGTTAGGTTTAACTTGCATAACTGGCATAAAATCAAATATCATGAGTTATGCATTTCGGTTTTCAACTGGTGACACATTGCACCATTTTATTTTATTCGTTTTACGCATAACGCATGGACCCTTTTGATAAGTTAGTCTCAGTAGGCTGCGAATCCAATGGAATGGTCAAAAAAAATTGTCGTTGGTGGCTGAGATGAAGGAGTGTTTAATATATTGAATAGGTTTTTATTGAATTTCCGCTTGAACGATCCGCTGGTTTTTAATTTGTTCCACCTGTGGGCGTCCATTGTGACAGTTTGTTTATTTTTCACATAATGTTCTTTCTCAAGAATATGTGCTCTTATTTAAAATCAAATGGTTCTAAGAGAGTTTTATGGTAGCATTTCCAAGATACATTCATCTTAATGAAGAATGTCATAAAACTTTTACAAAACTTTTATCAGGTTTTATGCAAGTTGCGAAACGATGTCTTGAGAGGGGGATCAAGTATCTTATAAAACTACTGATAAGGTGAATTACACTTATAAATGATGTAGTTTTATGGAGGTTTCTTCAAGTATTCTTTAATCACTCTTGAGAACTGTTAATGAATTAAAACCACCTTAACTTGGAAAATGCCCTGATAAAACCGGATGAACTCCATAATGCTCTGATAAAACTACCATAAAACATGAATAAAACCAATTTGCATTTGAATTGCTACTTGGGTAGTCAAGAAGAAAATGGAAAGGATTTTTACCTAAAAACGTGATTTAGTTCATGATTACGTGATTCAGTTCACGGTGTATTTTTGCTTGTTCTCGAATTCATGACTGCAGTTCACGGATCCGGGCACGGATTTTTTTCCGTGTGTTCTTTAATAAAGTATTGTAAATAGTACTTTTTGTTTATTGTCACGCCCCTGTCCATGAACAATAGGGGTAAATTTCCTTTTGACCATATGGCACCCCAAACCATCATCTCAGAAGCACTTTGGTATCAATCAATTCCTCGTTCGTCAGCAGGTATTTCACGAAGACATGCTCCATATACACGATCATTTTGTTTATTCAGAAACACTTCCAACGCAAACAATTTTTCATCCGAAAAAAATATGGAATGACCAACGTGCGTCTTAAGCAGCGCTCGCGATCTGGCAACTCTGTGAATCCTCTGTTTTCTAAAAGCCCCATATCCAAGGTCCATCGACTAGAGGCACCGTTAAACTATGTCCGATTAAGCTCAAATTTAGCATGAGGTCATGTTTTAGGGCAATGAATCTTGTGTGCACTTCAGTTTTTTGAAATTCGAAAATGTCCTGTTCATTAGCACCCTAATGTGCATATGCTATTGTTTGCTATCCTTATTTCTTTTCCAAGCAGAATCTTATACAATGGTGATTAACGTAGATGATGGAGCCTCAAAGATGACTAAAATTATTTGAGTTTTCAGTTGTTTAATTTTTTCTCATTGATTCGTTCTTCATAATCTTGAGTCGAATTTATTTAATACCCTATTCGTCAAAAACTTTGGAGTTCAAGTAGTGCTTTTAAGAATATTTTTATACCCAAATTCCATAAAACACCGGAGTCTTCTGTTGACTGACTAAATGACTTGATGGTGTGTTAAACAGCTCCGCGGTGTGTTTTCGAGAATAACTTTAAAACAAACAAACAAAAAATCAACAAATAAGGCTTTACCGTTGAACAGAAGGAGCTCTTCCCACTATTGTGACATCATTTCTTACTTATTATTACTAATTCAATCTATTGACTAACACAAACTTTGCCTACAACAAAATAACTTTCGCCAGAGTTATGACTCTCCCACGATGAAATTGCTTTAAAGCCTGGGTCATAATAAATTCCACCTAGATTTGCAGAAACCCATTATCGCGAACATCAAGAAATCTGGTCCACCCATAAACATCCAGCGTACATATTTACCTGCCTCTGATAACATTAATCTATCCGGACATGATGTGTTTACCTCCGCTCACATGCGGATACCAGTGTTGAAATAACCCACCCGCTTGCATGCTAGGGGAGAGATTGCAATCGCCATTGGCAGAACGATAAGCCAGTAGGAGCCGATGACTATACAATTGCATAGACAATATCTACCGCACTCGTTGGACCCGGGTGAGGTGTTGATTAAAAACGATTACCTTGGAAAATTTTACTTCCCACGTACCAATCAGCAAAGTGTAAATTTCTGCGGAATGCTTTAAAAGATTTGTTAATTGAAATTCGATCGCAAGCCGTGCATCAGGGTGGGTTAAATTTTGCAATTGTAGCGATTTTTAATGGACATGGTTATCCTTTAGTACAACTGTGTATTTTTAATAATTCGGGATATAGCTCCATAAATCCAGATTTACATCCATTGAAATATCAGCCCTAAATTTTCATCTTTCATCTAATTGTCAGTTACCATATAAACTCGACCACTCTAATGTGGATTGTAATAGCAATAGAGAACCATTACGTCCCGGCGAATTCTACGTCCAGTGCGATAAATGAAACACGTGTCATTAAACACATACCGCACATTAATTCATACCGACGTACATGCGTTGTAACCTACATTTCTGACGAGAGTGCATTTGCTTTTACAGGTCACCGAGCGCACACGGTTTTCGTTGGCGTTCACATACCAGGCTCATCGAGGCGCCACTCGCAAAGGCGTCGCCACAAGCATCACCAAACGAGCAGAGACAATGGTGACAAGAGCTCGGCCAGCACCGAATCCGATCGACCAGGTAAGGCAATCGCAGTTTCCTTTCACAATCGAATCATCATGCTGAAAATTTACAGTTCAAAATTTTACTTGAGTTCACCCTTCAAATAATCGAATCCGAATTGGTTTTCATATGATTTCAAATTGTTTATAAATGCTATAAATAATTATCATTCCATATTCCATTGTAACGTTAAGCAAGGACTCGCGACGCTCTCACTAATCGTTATTACTGTATTTTCTAATCCTTTGGAACAAAAACCAAAACAACTTAACCAATTATCAACACTTCATAAAACCAATCTATCAGCTATACCCATGCCTCACGTTGTCACGCAGCGAAGATTCAGTGTCGTTGATGACGGAGAGTCTTGTAAGATACTTAGTCGTTTTATTGCTTGTTTTGTTCCCTTCTTAATCGTTCAATTTTTATTCTTGTATATGCAATTATTCGATGTTTTTCCGTCTCTAGTATGCATCATTCACGATAACATTCCATTCTCGTTCTAGATGAATAAAATCATTAAACATATAATATACGCACTTTTAAGAACATATATGTTTAGCTCAAATCAAAATGATCAAATCATAGATAATTTTTTAAATGCTCAAGTCACATTAATAGACTTTTGACCACCTGGACTAATTCGTCGCATAAACCTAAAATCAGGCTATCCTGGCAGTGACATCCAAAGTAGAAAATGTATGAAGTAAAAATTATAATAGAAAATGTATTTAAAGTATAAATTCCTAGGTGAGATGTGTCGGATACATTACGGATACATATTACAGCCAGAGACCTGCGTCAGGAGCTCGAAACATTAATGTTGAAGGGTGCATTTCCGTTGAGAAAAGGCTGCTCCAACTTTGCAAAAGTACTCGATAGAATCCCCGAGGAGGATCGTGAAACCCTAGTAACCGTCCAGAATCAGTGCCAACCAGGAGTTCATGAAGGCTCTAGGCCCTCTATGGGATCCGAAGGAAGATCTGTTTCGCACAACAATCGATACTGTCGACGAAGACGAAGGAAGAAGGACGATCAGTCCTATCCCAGATAGCTAAAATCTTAGCTGTAGCCCCCAGCCGTCTTTAGCTCAAATAGCTAAAATCTGTGATTGTCGAAGCGAAAGTAATAATGCAGTGTAGGATGGGATAATCCTCTGGACAGTGGAATTCGTCAACGATGGTCAGAATTCCATGCATTTTTTAATGAGTTAAGCAACATAAAGATTTCGAGATGTGTCGTGATTGCAGATAATCAAAACCATAGAGATTAACGGGTTTGCAGATGCCTCCCAGTCAGTATTCGGGGCATGTTTATACCTCCGTTGCATTCGAAACAATGGATCAGCAGTATCGCACCTGTTGTGCAGTAAGTTCAAAGTCTTAGCGCCTCTCCGTGCAATGATTTTGCCGGGGTGAGAGTGGGGCGGGGTGGTGCGGGGGTGATATACGGGGTGCTGCGGTGAAACTTTTCGGCAACGGGCGAAACTGTGGATGACCTCCAAATTGTGTCGCGGGGGTCGGAACGAACACGTCTTTTGTTGCTTTTCTTAGGGGTTTTTTTTTGTGGCACAGAAAAAAATAATTAATTTTAACAAGCGCGTAAAATATCCCCTCGTTTAATTCCAAGCCAAAAGGAGGAGTAAACAACGAAATTGTTTGCAATTTTTCATGTGCCATACAACAATGTTTGCAATCTTTCATACAAAAGGCTAGATTCAGGCGTTATCTGGCTAAAATTTACATGAAACATCCCATTATTTTCTGCCAAACCTAGCATTCCCTTTATGTGCATTAGATAACGCAGAAAATTCAATGTTTCTTTTTCTCTGTGTATGCTTTCGAACATTATAGTACCTAGTATGTATAATTTATCTTTCATTCAAAGAGGACAAAGTCCCAAAAAACCCCCCCGCGGCGGGGGGGGAATACCTGGGGAAATGTCTCGGGGCCCCGGAGCCAACCGGGGGGAACAAAAAAAAAAACCCCCACAGTGTGGGACCACCCACACCACCACCACAACACCAACACCAAACCAACACCCCCCCCCTAAAAAAACCCCCCCCCCGCCCCCCGCCGGGGGGGGGCGACGGCCCGCCACCCCCCCAACAACAAACCCAAAGTAAACCAACACACACCCCCCCAATCCATATAAAAAAAAACAAAATTTTTTTCCACACCGTTTCGCCGAGTTTCAGTGCTTTTGCCATCAAATCCAGCAACGTTTCCACCGTCATCAGCAACTCGTACTACTCCTGTTTGTCCTCCATTTCCTTCCGTTTGGCATCTTCTTCCTGCTTACGGATTATCGTTTCTTCCTCCGTACGTTTCTTCTTCAGTGCCCGTTTCTCCCCACGAAGTTGCTAGCTTGGCTGCAATCTCTGCGAGACTCGACTGCTCTTACTGACGGATGACTCGTTGAACGATATCTTCGACGCACCATCCCGATTTGCCAGGCAATCACTGCACTTCCAACTTCTATCTGAAATCGATGCACTTACACCCGCGCACTCAAAGTGCTCCCACGATTCACATGCATTGCAACACACCATATCAACGAAGGAATCGACACGATTGCAGTTTTTGCAATGTTTTACATTACTTCGCGAGACCGTATTATTCTCGTTTGCGTCCGACATTTCGAGAGCGACCTAACTGAACCTAACTCCTGACTATAATTATTGCTATTGTAGCTAATACTAGTCAAACTATTACTAACAGTGAAGCTCGTGACCGACGACGGTGACAGAATCAAATAAGGTTTTATTTTGTCGCACTTAGCTGCCGGTCCACACTATTTACAGCACTGAATCCGTTGTCGCTCGAAAATATTATCTCCAAAGGTCGGTCGTCTAGATTATTGTCCTCTTCCAGGTAGGCAATTTGCAATGGAACTCTAACGGGAAACAAATCATCCAACTTAGGATGAAAATCTTTACAGAGTTCCAGTGCGGATTGCCTACCTGGAAGAGGACAATAATCGAGACGACCGACCGTTGAAGATAATATTTTCGAGCTACAACGGATTGAGTGCTGTAAGGAGTGTGGACCGGCTGCTAAGTAAGGCAACTAAAAGACGGTGTTCGTTCCGACTCTCGGGAACAAATAGTGAACTACACGAAAAGATTCAATATATCCAGCGAGGTGAACTACGATGGGGTGCTTCGCTTTGGTAGACGATGGACTGCATAACTCTAAGTTGCTCTACGATGCGAAACATCAACTATTACTGCCCCAGAAACATCCAGTTATCGAAATGTTCGTTCGAAAAATACCACGAACATTGTTTCCATGAAGGCCAATCCGGTTTTCTGGCAGTCATTTGACAAAGGTATTGGATAACAAAAGCGCAGTAGGTCATTCTTAAGGTTCTCCACAAGTGTATTAAACGCTTTAGGGCAAAACCACGAATCATCCAACCATTGATAGGTGGTATCCCAGTAAAAAGCTCACATTCTCCGGGATTCATGGATAGCTGTTTTAACGGAATCGCAGGTTACCACGAGTGCACAATTTGAGTTTACCGACATCGCTTAATCTGGACCTGTATTCGTGAAGGGAAGGTAGGCGCAAGCCTATGGTCGTCAAGACGCATATTGCTTTGCTTGTCTACCCAACATCGAAAGCTATCCATTATGATCTGGTGTCAAACCTAACATCGGAGGCGTTCCTTACTACACTTGATCGGTTCATCAACCACCAAGTATGGTTGGAAGCTATTTTCCGACTACACAACTAATTTTGTGGGCGCCAACAAGGAAAGACAACAGTTACTTGGAATATTCAACGATCAAATGGTTAGCAGTAAAATTAACGATAAGTTGATTAACCGTAAAATAGCTTGGGAGTTCATTCCGCCGAGATCACAAAATTTCGGCAGTCTGTGGGAAGCTGGCGTGAAGATTGTAAAGTGTCAGCTTACTCCATCTCTGGGAAATACTACCCTGACGTTCGAAGAATTCAACACTGTATTAACACACTTTGAAGCTATTGTGAACTCTCGTCCACTGTATCCGTCTTCTAGCGATCCAAATTATCCACAACCAACTTCTCCAGCTCATTTGATGCTCGGTCGGAGATTTGATTCTGTTGCAAAACCATTGTTTTTTGGACGTTCCTGCAAATCGTTTATCGAGATGGCGTCATCTCATTCAACTTCGAGATCGTTTTTGATGCATTCTCGTGAGTATCTCTCAACCTTACAGTCAAGAGCAAAGTGAACTAAGAAACACCCAAATATCGAGCTTGGCACGGCAGTTTTGCTGCCCGAAAAGTTGGGCGAAGACAATCAACGATCGCAACTTTGGAAACTTGACAGAATACTAGCCACCTACCCGGGAAAGGATGGTGTAGTGCGGGTTGCTGACGACAAAACAACAACTGGTGTGTTCCGCTGAGCCATATAAACTCAGTAGTAATCCAATCGTCACCAAGCATGTAAGCAACCCATAACAAGCGAAGCAGTTCTAGCAGCAGCAGCAGCAACAGAAGCAGCAGAAGCAGCAGCAGCAGCAGTAGTTACTTTCAGTGGTAACCAAAATCTGGAGCAACCATCTTTGCAAACAGTTGATTGTACACGGAAAAAAATCCGTGCCCGTGTTTGTGAACGGCAGTCATGAATTCGAGAACAAGCAACAATACACCGTAAACTGAATCACGTAATCGGTAACTAGTTCACGTTTTTGGAAAAAAATCATGAAAACGTGAACTAGTTCACGGTCCGTTTCCATTTTCGTGAACGCTCTTGTTTCTGTGTAGGAGAAAGACAGTGAAATAAACGATAGTGCAAAGAAATTGTTTCACTATCTTGCCAACGTGTTAAGTTGTGTCACGAACGGTCTTTTTCAAGGCCACAGAGTTGTTTTGGTAGTGACACACAAAAATCCGTGTTGGCGTTTCGACATCCAGGCCTGATGGTATTATGTTCTTGGCCGATCACCAATCCAAATCCAATCGAAGTAGCGTTTGTTGGCCGAGGAAAGGTAAGCGTTCCGATCGATACGAACATTCCGTCGAAGACTTTTTCCAGTGATTCGAAGAAGAAATTCAAGAAATTCGAAGGCATGTGTCACAAGTGCGATCGCCGTGAACACAAGAGGAAGGACTATCGTCAGCGTGAAGGCAATTCATCGAAGAACGATGTCGTTAGTTTCATGGCTGATGCAAATATGCGAAGAAGAGGCCAGAACGCATAGTCTACAAGCTGGATTCTGGGTGTAGTGACCACCTTGTGAGCGACCGGACCGTGTTTTTCGTTTTCAAGAAAATGTCAAATCAAGTGGAAATCAAGGTTGCTAAGGAAGGAGAAGCAATGATTATCGACGCGATGAACAACAGGGGTATACTCTTCAACATTCAAAATGTGCTCTACGTTGCGGAGTTGCGTGAAAACCTGATGGCAAGATGCCAAGAAGATGGCAAAGCTGGAATTGACGTGTTGTTTTCTGGAACTGTAGCTGGGTTGAAAAAAAAAGCTAAGCTGGTGGATACAGAACAACTGTTGCTGGAAAAACTCAAGTCAACCAGTGTGAAGATAGAATTAAAAACCTGTGGCATCGTCGACTTGGGCATATCGGATAACGAGGATTGGAGACCATGGCTCGTAAAGGAATGGTGAGAGGTGTGGACGGAAATTCTGTAATAAGCGATTTCTGTGGGGCAAGCCTAGCAATGCCGAGAACCGTTTAAAGGAACGCAAGTTAGGGCCAATCGGTTGCAGGAGCGAGTCCATTCTGATGTATGCGAGCCCATTAATCTATCGTCAGGGGATGGTTCTCGCTACATAGTTGCGGCAATGTTAGGAATCTCCATATCAAATATGACGGTTGATCAAGGTAGGGAGTACTGTTCCACGAATCATATGTAGTTCTACAAGAGAAAAGGGATCCAGCTAGAAACAACGCTTGCATACCAATCCAACCCCAGCAGAATGGCGTAGTGGAGGGGTTCAACCGAACCCGAAAGTTCAATCGAAGGTTCCGAAGAGTTTGTGGTCTGAAGCAGCTCTCTCGAGCGCATACTTGATGAACCGAAGCCCAAAAAATGCACTACCCCTGGCGGTACCCCTGCTGAGATTTGGTCCTAGACTAGAAAAACTTCGTGAGTTCGGCTGCAAGAGTTTCGTGTGGATTCCAAAGCAGTAGAGACGTAAGTAAGACGCAAAGAGCAAAGATGCAAAGATGGTTGGTAATGCCCCTAAAGGCTATCGCATGTGGAACCTGGCTGCATGAAACATTACGAGGTCAAGTTCAATGAGTCATCCCTTCCTTACTATGATGAGAAGAATCAAGAAGATGATGTTCCATTTTCCGTTCTAGTAGATGACAATGATCAAAACGCGGATCAAACCGAAGATGACACTGAGATGAACCAAAATGACGACGTCGCTAATGAACCTAATGAACAAGAAAATGTGCTCTCTACACACTCAAATAGACACGAGATTTCCAGTGAATTGTTGTGAAGGCAAAGCGAACCGAAGCGCAGGCTCCCCGGTAATTTATTCTATTACTTCATCGGTTACAGAGCTGTTTCTGGCGAATGGATTTCCCCAGATGTACCCGAATCTTTCAACGAGTCCATCGACCGTGATGACCGGGCATATATTGACATAGACGAACATAGACGAGCTATGTTCCATGGAGAAGAATAAGGTCTGGCGTTTTTCAAGTTATCCCAAAGGAGTGAAACCTCTGAAGACGAAGTGGGTGTTCCAACTGAAAGACGATGCGGCCGGTAATGCAGTCAAGAATTGGTATGCTTCAAGAAGGCGAGGGTGGTGGTGAAGGGATTCTTGCAGAATGCTGGAATTGATTATAAGGGTGCATTCGCTACTGATTCAAGTCTTTTAACAAGCCACTATTCGGACAAGCCACTATTCGGACGATTTTCACAGCTGGTGTTCAGCAAGGATTCTTCTTCCACCAAACGGACGTGAAGACAGCGGTCCTCCATGGCAACCTGAAGGTGGTGTTACAGCTTCCCCGAATACCGTGTGTCGCTTACTTAAGTCACTGTATGGACTCAATTACCCAGATGCAAGAACTGCTTATGCACGCGTATACAACCTGGAGATGAAATTTACATCATTCTCTATGTGGACGAATTGCTTATCGTTGGAAGGAAGCTTTCTACAATCGTGAAACTGAAGAAATCGCTAAGTTCAACATTTGCGATAACAGACTTTGGTGAAATAAGCTATTTCCTGGGCATGAAGCTGGAGTTTTATCGTGCAAATAATTCCATGAACTTATGCCAGGAAAAGAACATCAACAAACTATTGGTACGCTTCATGATGATGGATTTCAACCCTACTAAGACATCTTTTGAAAAGAGCCTGCATGATTCTCAAGATAGCGAAGTGACCACGTTAATGTTCGGCACCAGACCTGACCAGACCAGACCTGCACTAGATCTGTGTTTCCTAGTCGGATTTGTGGGCCGTTACCAACCGAATCCAACAACAAAGGAGCGATAGGTACAACGAAACATTGTGAAAACAAGAGATCAAAGCACATCACATTTATCAGAGACCATCCCAAGTAACAATTTTAGTGTTAATTCCAGCCGAACAGCACTCCTCCCGGCTTTGTTGACAAAACTACATCCAAAACATTCGAAAAGCTCGCAATCACCAGGACTCATTCAAAACTATCTTGTCTACCGATACCTCCTGTATGCTTCTTTAAAGCCGAAATTTGTACAAAGTTACCCACTCCATTGACAGTTGTCTTTATAAGACTATAAAGGTTTTAAAAATGTTCTAGTGAATGATGGTATGACCACTTGAGAACCTTCATAAAACCTATTGGCTGCCATGAAACCCACCATACGGCCAAATGGCCACAGCTGTCAAACTTTACTGTGATATCGTGGTTGGTTTTTGTTGTTCTGCTTTGTTCGATTCTCTGCTCTTCTTATTCATTTAGCAGTGAATCATATCTCAGAAAAAAAGCTCTAGTGTTTGATAGCAAAATATTCAAAATAAATTAAGTTTTTACAACATATCATGCTTCAAACCATATCCGGATTTAATTGTATGGTAAATATTGGTACGATAAGAGCCAACAATTATTGCCTCTCGGAAATTATTACAACAACAAAAACAAAATTAAAACAAACAAATTCGATAAATTAATCATGAACATCCTAAAAAATGATGCACTTCATTAGGGTTATCTAAAAGAATGCCGAAATTGGTCTCTGATCTACAGTTCCGTTGCATTACATTTAAAATTTGGTGCATGTATATTTCCACGTTTCAATTATTTCTTATATTTCAACATGGCTATTGGAAACAATCACAGTTTGCCCAAAAAATCATTTTCTCTTCGCAATGACTTCTATTGCCGTTTTTTGCCGTTTAAAGACGCTCAATGTCCATTTGCTGTTTAATGCATTTACTGGAGGCAAAATGATTGTTAAATTTCTTTTTCAATTGAACATAATAAGATAATATGAATGAGTACTAAAACAGCATTTCAAAACAGCATTTTATAAAGTCGAAAAAAAACCTTTGATACGAGTAAAATGTATTTGAGCAAACAAGGTTTTAAAATTGTTATAAACAAGCTGTGTAGCTTCTCATAAACATGACTAAATTATGAAACCTATTGGCACCTCTTGGTACCATAATAAAATCAGAATGATTTCTAGTGGCTTTCATAAAATTTTAAATAAAGCTGGATGGTTTTGGCAAATGGGATATTTTCAACGGACGTGCAGCAGTTAAGTATATGAGCACCGAACACCAATTAGCGGATTTTTGAACCAAACCGATGGATGCAGTACATCTTAAGAAGCTGTGTCAAGGCATTTGATTAACCGATAGAGAGGGGGAGTTGAAGTAGTAGGCAATCGACTGTTGCCTCTTAGCATCACTAGTTGTTAGGAACCTCTACATGAGTTGTTAGTGAAACATAAGTTGTTACTATCTCGCACTCCGTGCTGTTAAGACGTTCAATAAACTTTAGTTCTGGTAAAACCCTGTTTCTTTACTTCGGAGTTCCGGTTTGTCCCTCAAGAAATCGAAATAGATACCGATAGTAGAAAGTGTAACAAACATTGTCAGAGAAAAATATAACGAACAAGGAAAACAAATCTAACAAATGATCGCATCTAAACAGCGATCAGTTTTTTTTAAGTTGTGGGGGATAGAATACCTTGAAAGTCTAATCAATATTAAGAATAACAGTATTAATCAAGTTAGTTGAATATATTTAATTTGGAGAGTAAAAATCGTTGAAAACATCTCTGTTACATTTTGCCATGTTTGAAAGCCGATTCAAAAAGGGTTTTCCAAATGAATTTATTCAACTGCAGCAATCTATTCTGAATTGTTTTTGATTTTCCTAAATTATTAAAACATCAAAATATAATAGTCTTGCAAAAGTTTTCAAAATTATGGGTTATTTTCCTCCAAATCATTCGAAAATACCACTTCCAATATTAGTCACGCCAGAAGGAAAAAAGAGTGTTGGGATAAGTATCCATAAACCAACGATATCCTCAATAAAAAAAAATGTTTCAAATCTGGATGTAAACTTCAAAAGAAAATTTTCACACTAAAAGTAATTTACAACAACTAAAAATTACACCGAAGGTTTAAGTGTCGTCTTTTCAAAATTTCCCACTATTCCACAAGTAATGTAGGACCCTGAACCAATAAGACGTCATTAGAATTCAACCAAATTAATTTCAATTCCAACTCTTTTTTACTCAAACCTCAAACAAATCCGCATCTCAATAACAAATTTCATTCGCTTTCTGTAGACCAAGCTGACATTTATTACGTACTAGCTGAACACATTTCCTCGCACGCGACAACCATTTAGAAAAATAACAAAACCAAACCGTACACATAGCTTTCCGCCCTGGATCTACGATCAGTTTTTTGTCACATATTCTCCTTTACTCTCCACTGCAGTGTACTTGACAGATTTTCAATTTAAATTAATTCACGTTCCTCTCGAATCTCCCCCACTATAGTTACACCACCCGCACAAAGAGTCCAGTTCATTCTGGGCGGTGAAGTCGGCGACGACGGCAACCATGAGTCACATCCACTGTTCTCTGAGATGGAGGAGCTGGTCAAGGAAGGTGACGAAATGGCCTGGAAGGAGACCGCCCGATGGGTGAAGTTCGAAGAGGACGTCGAAGAGGGAGGCAACCGGTGGTCCAAGCCCCACGTCGCGACCCTCTCGTTGCATTCACTCTTCGAGCTGAGAAGTCTGCTGCTCAACGGCTCTGTCATGCTGGATATGGAAGCCGTCAGTTTGGAGCAGATCGCCGAATTGGTCTGCGAAAATATGGTCAACGCTGGCACGTTGCCCATCGAGGCGCGGGAGAAGGTTATCGACGCGCTATTGAAGCGACACAAACATCAGCACGAGTTCGGTAACAAGAAAAGCCGACTGCCGCTGATCCGATCATTGGCCGATATTGGCAAGAACCACTCGAGCTCCAAGAGTAAGTATTATCTTTCCTTCCTACTAGGTGATCGAAAATGCTGGACTTTTATTCCATTGGCCAATAAGCGTGGCTAAGCGTTCATTTGAATCTAAATATTTAGTCTATATCAGAAGTGTGATAAATCAATCTTGAGAAGTGTGTCATCAAATGCAATTGAAAGAGAATTCAAATCTTCACAAATCCGTTCAGATATGCGTCGTTCTTCATCCACCGCCAATTCATACCCAATGCACGTCGTCTCATCGGCACCGGGGATGCACGATGACGTTGGTGAAGCCGCACCGTCAGCACTCACCGCACTGCTCGGTGGATCTTCCAAAGATCAGCGGGGTCACTATCTAGCACTGCCAACAGGTATCTATTAAAGCGGGGCCACACCATACTTTTTCCTCCCTACTGATTCGGGGATACATGTTTCTGTTCTGTTTCCGACCTCTCGAGTAAAATAAGCCACAGCTTGCACCATTCAATTGCTTTCCACAACATTGCAGCAGGTGGAGGTTCCTCTGTGAAGACTTTCACCCCGTACATTGTATAGACTGCACCCTCTAGCAAGTAACATAACAAGGATAAACGACATAACCCATTTGTAGTTGGTAAGGTTGATTAGTGGTAGACATCTCCATAGGGATTGCTCGTCTTTAGTGCTCGAGCAGGCAAACTCTAACGCTTACACATGGTATCAGCAGAAGATAATCAGATTTAAGCTCAATTTGTTTGATTAGTACACATTCCGGGAGATATGTCACGTGACGAATAACGAATTTATTCTTTCTTTTTGAAGGCACAATAGGTTAGTGTGATATTTAAATCATCAAATCTGCACAACTAACACCATGCTTGTAAATATCAAATACGGATGTGGTTCATATCATACATAAATTACATCGGGATGCAGCGATGCTGTCAATTGATGCTAATGAAGAGCTTTTTACGCCCACATCGAATAAATCGCCGTCACTTCTTTTGTAAGCAGATCAACTCACAGACCGCAATTCATAGTAATCCGTAAGCCCGTAACACACCGGCACCACTGTGACATCGTATCTCGCATATCTTCACTTCTCTTTGTAACATTCATCCATTTCACATATGATGATGTGTCATTTGTTCGATTCGCATCGAAATTTTTTTCTCATCGTCGTTGTCCTTGTCACCAAATTTCCGACGACTTTTTTTCCCCAGAAAGGAAAGATTGATGACACATTCATGGAACGCATCATAACTGGTGATGAAACGTGGGTATATGAATTTGATATGCTCACAAGTCAACAATCGTCCGAATGGCGCGCCGAAGATGAGCCGAAACCAAAAAATCACGACAAAGTCGCTCCAAAATTAAAGTTTTACTGACCGTTTTCTTTGATTTTCGCGGTGTCGTCCATTCTGAATTCCTTCCAGAAGGTCGAACGGTTAACAAAGAGTATTATTTACAAGTTATGAGACGTTTGCGTGAGGCAATTCGAAAGAAGAGGCCAGAATTGTGGCGCAATAATTCGTGGATATTACACCACGATAACGCTCCATCACACACCGCGCTCACTATTTGTGAATTTTTGGCCAAGAACTCCACCAATACCATCAAACAAGCACCATATTCACCAGACCTTGCCCCGTGCGACTTCTTTCTCTTCCCAAAACTGAAAATTCCGCTCAGAGGTAGGCGTTTTGAATCGATTGATGCGATAAAAAAGAATTCGCTGGAAGAACTGAAAGCCATACATTCATCGGCCTATAAAAAATGTATGGATGATTGGATAAAGCGCTGGCATATGTGTGTTGCCTCTAATGGCGAGTACTTTGAAGGCGATAATAAAGATATCAATTAAAAATTGAAATAAATGCGTTTTTTTTTCAAATTACCGGAACTTTTTGATCACAAGGTATATTCTGCTTTTTTTCAAATGATTTGAAATGATAGTTAAAGGCCGTTTCACGTTAAAAACCCTGTTTTTTTTGGTAGGATTTAGACATCATTGCTAATTTTGTTCCATGATTGACTTTCTTAGTAACTATGGCTCGGAATCATATAACAGCGTTTAGAAAATCATACTAACCAATTGTTTGAAAATTTTCCTTGAAAAACTCTTAATAAATTGCATTCTTCAGATTCTCATGCATTTTCACGTACTCATAGAGCCGAAAAATAATTTTGGTTTTAAGCTAATAGGAACCCCTTAAACGTCAATTTGTAGCTTGTAGTATGTGTCGTGTCATTTTTCATCCCCTGTTTCAAAAACAACAGTAAAAAATTATGAACAACTTTCAAGAAAAAGCAATGAATCTTAAAACCCGAATACCCAAAAAAAAAAAAAAAAAGGGGGGGTTCGACACACGAATGGGGGAAAAAAAAATAAAATATTTTGTTGTTTTGGAAAATTTGTGGGTGGGGAAAAAAAATGAGAAAAAAAAAGGGGGGGATTTGGGAAACGTTTTCATCTTGTATCTTTCAATTTTGAAAGCCTGCCGTTACGCTAAACGGAACTATCAATACTTTCTCTTCATTTCTCTTATTTCTAGCAATTAATTACGGTCCACTCCTTGAGCCTCTCATGTTAATTGGAAATTATCTGCTTCTGATAAATTTCGTCGTACAAAATAAAGTTGATTCAACTAAAGCAATGGTAGTAGAATCAAGCAAAATCTGTGTTTGGGTAATTAAGCAACTGGTAAAATAGTTAAATCCAAACAAAATCCTGGGTCTTTTTTTTTCATTTTCCAACATACGTCCTCCGTAAACTTTTTGATGACGTCACGCAACAAAATCGCGAAACCAATAATGTGTTAAGAGCGAGGAAATGTACGTGTTTTCATTAGGAAACCACTTGTTAAATATAACTTATAGGTTCGTAAAAAAACATAAAAAAAACTTTCATTATATTTTTTTCAAAAAAAAAATTAACAAATGTTATTCTTATTATCTTTATAAGAGTTTTATAGATAAAAATACCCCAACATTTATAAATAAAAAAACGAATTAAAAAATTTGTTGTTTTTATTTTAAAAAAAAAAATTTTTTTCATTTTTTTTTGTTTGTTTTTTTGGTGGAGTTGTTTAAACAAACCACTCGTGGTGTTTTATTATCTGGTGTAAAATTTTTGGGGGGGGGGTTGAGAGACATTACTAATTGGGCGGGGGGGGGGCTGGTTTGTCGTAGATTTTATCATCTTTTTTTAAACATGGCTTTTTTGTTGGTTGGAAAGTCGAGTTAATGATTTGTGTTGTGAGTGTGTGGGTAAGTAAATAGGGTGGGGCGTGGCGGAAAAAACATTTTTTTGAGGGGAAGAGGGGCGGTGCTGAGGGTGCGGGTCGAGGTGTTGTGTTCGGGGAGCTATCAATTTTGATGTATAATATTGTATTTTTAATTTCCTTAATAAATTCCGGGAACTTTTTTATCAAGGTAGTAGGAGCTTCGAATTATTCCTCACTGCCACTGCCTGATTCATTTCCGATGGATCGGTGTCGAGATTTCCCTCTTCATCCAGATACTCAACGTCTTCCTCCATGTCCACCGAATCGATAATGTTGTTCCGTCCTCATTTTCACGGTTCTTTCCACCGAAACTAAGACCAGAACCTTTCCGAAACCAAACGGGATTGTTGACCATTTCAATGCACGGCTGCAAATAAATTTAATTTGTGATGCAAATCCGATTATTTGGAAATGCACTGAATGAAAAAATTCACCATAATCACCTAATTGATATTTTACTGATTGGTTTCTTGTTTGTTTACGCGGTGCTGTCAGAGCTGATCAGATGTTGTTGATATGCAGTGTTGTTGAACTTCCGGAAAGAGTTTAAAATATGATTCACAATAATTTCAAGTGCATATTTTTTTCATGCTATTCGTTAAGTGTTCTCGTGCTTATCGTGGATTATTTATTAAAACATTTGCAGTAATATTATAATAAATTATACCAAACATTTGGGCTATGAAAAACCTTTTTTTCAATCGAAATAATTATAATATTTCAAAATATCGCAATTATTTTTAGATCGCAGCACTGGCCACAAGATCTTTTGGTGTTCCCTAACAGTTGCTATCTCAGTTCATGTTTTTTGACGCTCCTCTACAATAAATTGAAATATAAAGTCTTCAACCCGTTTAAGTACGCATCGGACAAAGGTGATCAGTTCTTACTAAGCACGCTACGAAATAACGAGAATAGATTTGCTGACTCAATTGGCGATGCCGATGTTGCTATAAGATAGTTGACGGTTTCGGAAAACCCACGGTTGCCCCAAGGACTGATCTGAAAAAACAATTAAAACGCAAAACACACTAAACACATCAATCACATAAAACATTTAAACAAAGCTGAAGAGCCCAATGGGCTAAAACGCTTAAAATTTGTAATTTAGTATATATGAGAAAGAATGAAAATAAAGATCAATTTTAGGTAGTAGTAGGGAAACCCACGGTTAGATGTTCGATTACGCAAATATGCCCGGAGTTGTATAGGGTCTTCCTTCATGGTGCTCTCCAGTTGGGAAATGTATAACCAGAAACTTCCCAGACAACCAAAATGCACGTATATTAAAAGTTGTTTTCCTGATATACAAACATATATGTAAGCAAACATATCGTATAGAATGCAAAAATATGGACTATATGATCAAAAGCGGAGGCCGTATACGTGACGATTCCATTGCTTTCGTAAACGAGTTGATTTGACATCGTATGCGATTTAATTTGTAATAACAAATTCGATTTATAAAGCCTAACGATGTAAATCCGATTAAGTTTGTGACGTAGAACGATGGATAAATGAAACATCGTAAATAAGTCGGAAATTTGCAATCTTTACGATTCTACTCAAACATAAGACAATAGAGGACACAATTTTATGCGATTTTGATTTAAAATTTGGGAATATACGATACTATCTAAACACTGCTATACGACTTCTAGTTGACTGGGTTGATGTGTTCATGGAAATAAAGTCAGTTTTTCACCAATACTGTTCGGTCTTATTAATCTAATCGGTTCCGCAGATTTCACAGATTTCCCTTCCACTAAGGTGGCTTATTCTTTGGCTTTTGCGATTGTCGCCTCAACGGGATATAATGACGGAAAATAGTGTCCAAAGTGTTAAAAGTTAAAATCTCAAGCCAATTCACTTGCCATATTGCAGTGTTCATTATAGTTGCACTGAGCAAACTAATAAGCAAAATTCATCGAGCAGCCATTGTCTTGTGTAGCGAGTAGGGTTCTAATAATCACAACAAACGCTTTCACTTCTTTAAACCAATAAGACTTTTAACAGCGTATTAGTTGAACGATTGCAATTGGAAAACTAGGAAAATTTAAATTAACACATCACTTGCTCACTTTTTAAAAACAAAAAATTAAAAACTGAAAAAAATATCACTAGTAAACGTAAGCATGGCAAGCACTCGACACTGAAGAAACTTTGAAAGTCGCAGACAAAATAGGCATATCGGTCAAAGGATAAGCTTTTTCTAGTGGATTGCTCACGTTTACTGGCGACAGTTTTTTTTTTTTAAGTGATCAAGTGAAGTGTTAATTTAAATTTTCCTAGTTTTCCAACCACCACAAACGGTTGATGATGACGGTCACGCAAAACAAAAGCACACAATCGAGCAACCGTCCTCTATTGTTCGTAATGAGCTTACAGATATTGTCATTAAGCTTGTTTGTCCACCCAAAGCAATTTAATGCAACGAATGATATGCAGGAGAGAATGCTCTAATTGAATAGTGGAACGAAATCAAGGTATCGAATAGTAAATTATTAGGAAATAATTTTGAGCAGATTTTCAAATATTGATAGACCAGCAATAGTAACAAAAGCATAGTGATCGATGTGTTCATGATTTTAATCACAACATAAGGTTTAAACACAGGATTTATGTGGGCTCCAGTGACCAGTCTTGTGAGCGGCCATCAGCTCATTTTCTGTGAGAATCATTCGTAAGCAAAGCTATCGAAATACATTACCTCACCAAAATGGTCTGCTTGTGCGAATTCTCGAAAACTATGCTGTGTTGACACTATTTTTAAAACATACTGAAAATTCCCAAAATTGGGTAATGAGAACGTTTTAACGACATCATAGGAATATCAACGCATAAAGCGACACAGGAATCGTGGTTTAGATCAATCCGCGTTTACAACCCTACCAGTAACCCTACAGAACCGTAAGTGGTGTTTAGAAATTAGTCGTTAAATTCATTTCTACACCTAGTCAAAACTGAACGATATTTTCTCGTTCAAACTTGGATTTATAGTGTCACCAGTCGTATTTTAAATCACCAAGCCTTCTCCAGTCAAACAGTCACTTTCCACACCACCCGAAAGCTAGAGTAGGGAACGTTCATTAAATACGTCACGCAGATAAATGCCCAATTATAACCCGCCCATCGTTACATGTTTTGTATGAACATCGAATATGATTTTGTATGTATCGTCGCAGCTTACCTGACCCCTAAAAGCCTGACGTACTTAATGCATGTTCCCATAGTAGTACATGAATAGCCATAGCAACAGGTCTATTCGTCCCGTCTATTTATCACACATGTGTTTAAACTCAATAAATTCCAACCTCGATGTTCCCTCATCTCTCTGTGTCTCTTTTTACTGTAGGTGATATTTCGCCAACGCCGTCGCACGGTGGCACTGCGGCCACCGTCGTTGGTGGCGGTGGTGGTGTAGCCGGTAGTGGTTCGTTGGGTGTTGGAGTTACCACATGGTTCCATGCCGGTGCATCCAGTTCTTCGATGGCAACAGCGGGATCGACGTCGTCTACGCCGGCGGTGGCAACCATAACTACAACTTCATCATCGGCCATACCATTATCATCAAGAGGTTACCATCCTGCTCTAAGGGCTCACATATAAATAAACATCTCGATGTCAATGTTCTACTTTTCGATTTCTCTGCACTACTACTTTGCCGAGTGTCATCAGCAGTTTTCGTCTCTATACGTGGCCTTAATTAAATGTCTTCTCTATACCTAATTCACTAGCAATGTCTGATTTTCCTTTTGTACGTAGATTTAAGAGAAGCTTTTCTGATCTTGTTAATTAAAGCAATATGTCGTAGCTCTGCCACACCTATCACTTGTTGATGTTGATTCTGAAACAAATCATACTCATTCAAAGGTCATCCATTTGGTCATTGCATCAGCAACAACACTCAACAAACGCTATCAATGGTAAACTTTGTATGCAATGTAAGAAAAGATTGATTAAACACAATCCAATCCGACTGGAAAGCATCTTCCATTGTGTGTGGAAAGCTTCTTACACCACATGATTTTTCCACTGTTGAAATCCTACTCCTACACACATGCTGGGAGTTAATTCTTAAATCCTAGTACCACCCACACTGCGCTATCTATGCCAATAGTGGTTGGAAATGTGTATGATTATAGGGCTTTTTTTATCGGGTGTAGGATTGATTCGTTGCGTTGACGGTACATATACCAAATTCAGGCTTGATGTGAATGCAGCCTAAATTTTTCGGGCTAATGAAGCATGAATGAAGATAAAGCATTCACGTTAACTGAAACAGACCACATACCAACATCCAATCAACACATTTACCCATAAGCATCAATCTATCACGTGCCGGGAAGAGGGTTATGTTAACTATATTTCACAAAAACTAACACTAAGTGCCTTATGCTCATTTGTTTTAACCAGTAGCATTAGTTATTGAACTATCATACAGCATTTTCATCCACTTTAGCAACAACAGTCGATGTAACTCATTCCCCCAGTGTTCCTGTAGTGTATCGTCCCATGCATGACTTGCCAATCCTCTGAAAGAGGAATGTGCAAGCAAACAAACAATAAAAGACAAATCGATCAGAATTCCTTCGATCATCACCCGTAGAATTTTTAGCGCAGCTAACTTTATCGCTTCTAACAAGTAACATTCCGTCCCTTAAATGTGTATATCCAAACATCTATTCTTCCAGTTGACGATCACCAACAGCAACAACATAGCTTACATTCTGCCTCCCAACCGGTCTTGAAAAGTACCAGCAATAGTAGCAATATTAACACCACATCCACGGCCAAACCCGGCGGCAACAATGGAAAACTTTTGACCGTACCTGGTAAAACTTCCGGTAAAAACAAAAACAATTCTACTTTTTACACGCCCACATACACACAAAACTCGCCTCTAATATGCCCCCAAATGCGCAAAACTCAATGTTATGTTTTGTTACCCTTTACGTTGTTGTTCCAGTAAGTTCAAATTTCAGTGACAATTAAAATTTACCCAATTTAGTCATCACACCTATGATGTTCGAATTGTTTGACAGACTTTCAAACAAAAGTCAATTACCTATAACCTTCCATTCCCAACAAAAACGACATGCATCCCATGAACTAAAAGCGACAGCATTTAACGTGTTGTGCTTCCAGTTTTTATGAGCCCGCACCTGGCAATTTCAATCAATACAAACAAGTGCATAACTAATCTAAGCAGCTCCAGATGCAAGTGAAAAACAATGACCAATTAAACTAATTTCTTAACGACGTAAAGCCTGTTCACGTTAAATTTCGGACACCACAATAATAGCAGAAAAAAAAATTTACACATAATTCAACAAAACCGATTGTTCATTTCACAATAATAGAATTATATCTACAATAGAAATAGTTGGCTAAGATGTTAATCTTTCTTTCTGTAAAATTCTCGGCCTTTCTGTGGTACACCCGCCATCAGGTTCAGTAGGGTATCCTCAGATACGCCCGCCGTGACGATTCTCCATCTTCTCTTGAAATCATCGGTTCCATTTGCTTCTTCTTAGTTTCGAATTGTTTCCGCTTAACTTGAGCCCAGTACTTCTCTATTGGGCGAAGTTCTGGACAGATTTACTGTTTTGTAGCACGTATTTGACCACTTGTACCTTATACCATTCCAGAACGGATTTCGCATAGTAGCCAAAATAGAGCTGGAGAGTCGTGGTTTCTGATAACCGCCTTTGCAGACATTCTTTCTCGTACACATCCTTATTGATAGTGCCTTTTAGATTTTCGACAACAACTACATACATATGGCCTGCCAAATCAAATACTTCTTCGGACATTTGGACACCTTCTTTGTCCGGAAATGCTCGGCAACGGCGTTCCTTTGAATTGCGGTATAAAAAGCCAGACCCGGAAGCTGTTGAAAATCTTCGAGTACGTATTTTTCGTCGTCCATTATGATACAAGAAAATGTTTGCATTGGTGTAAAGCTCCTTTACACGGTTTTTCGCAAGGAAATTTCGCTTGTCATCACGATCGGGCACCTTTTTCACTTTGTACGCCTTCAGTCCTTGCCTCTGCTTTACTTTTTGTACGTATGATTTTGACTTCCCGACTTTGTGAGCCACATTTCGCACAGAAAGATTGGGATTTTTCTCAATAATGGCTATCACCTTCTTGTCCATTTGTCGGGAGCATACTTTTCGATTTGTTTCACTTCCAACCTTCCGATCTACAGTCAAGTGCTGGTCAAATGATTTGCAAACATAAAACACGGTACTTTTCGGTTGTTTTAGTTTCTTGGCAAGATCGCGTACCGATCGCGATCTACACTGAAAGAAAAGTGTCCGAAATTTAACGTGGACAGGCTTTAGCACCTGTCCACAATTTTACGGTATAATAAAGTACTCTGATTGTAAAGGATTTGATAATAACTACTACGATTTACATCTACTGTGCATAATGGCAACGATTTGGCACTAGTTTCCCCTTAATTGATTATTGGGATTTTATGCGCGAAACCATTTTTCTCCTGGAGGCCCCTAGTTTTATGAAACAACGAAGGTGGTATGCAGCTCAACGCTAGTTTAACATGTTAGATCATTAGCCCAAAACAGAATCTCACATTAGTCTATTGTCAGTCTGATTACTGGCTGAATTAAAACAAAGTGCTAGACTACTGACATTATTCAAGTTCTTTTGTTTACTCTATGTTAGGTAAAAGTTAGAGCAACCGTACCGGTTGACGTCATTTGCGCTGCTATTTTAGTTGCGCTCAGGGCTCTCATTTTAACCTAGGCACCCATCACTACACCACCAGCTTAGCCAGCATGTACGACCATACGATTAAGGTCCAGGGAGCTGGGAAGCCACAAAGTCTTATCGAGAAAATCAGTCAAATTCTACCGACACCACGCTTGGACGATATTCGCCGTGTGGGCCGGTGCGCCTTCCTGTTGAAAGACGTAGTGATCCTTCCAATAGAGGTCCCGAAGTGCCGGGGCCACAACCTTCTCCAGAACCTCGGTCTTATAGTACGCGGCGTTGATTTTCACGTTTTCTCGATAAACACCAGTGGGAGCTTTCCACACCTGGATGAAATATATTAGAATACTCCAGAAAACCGACTCCAGAATAACCTCTCAATTTGCGATTCGTTTTCGCATCCACCACGATTGCAACCTGTTAAATTTTTCCAAGATTTCTTTTTAGCTTTTCGAATTTTATTATTCTTTACGGAAACATAAACTTCAGATTTTCGCTTTGCTTCGCAAACGCCTCGTTGGACTATTCGAGTCAATACCTGAGAGCTAATACGAGTTTACAATTCAAAAAGAAAATCTGAGCTTTTATATTTTCGGTTGAGTTGATGTTACTCAAATTCATAAATCTCTTTTGCTCAAGCGCTGACGTTTCAAAAGATGATATGAAACTGAGTAACTCAGACTCAGTTTGTCGTACTTTTGAACGATCGTGTAAGCCAACTTTTAGGTTATCTGTGGGAAAACAAACAATGTTTACACGACGATAGACACGATAGTGTGCGTGCGTTAAATGTCCCTATGCTTTTTTGTTTGATTAATCTCCTGCGCGATTCACTTCATTACGATTCCGCTTCCATTTCATTTTTAAAATCACATGAAATGGGACAAAATCAAAAATGAACAAAAAAGCACGGTCAAATGCATGTTACCACCACTACCACACTTATCACCGAACAATCTGCAATGGAGATCATGTCGACATGGCCGCAAAATGAACTCAATGTGAGAGTCCACTTTACTCAGTCTATGCGTGACACCATATTTTACGAAACTAAGGCTGTGTACCAATTCGCGAATTAATTTTAATTTTACTCAAACTTCACAGATGCAAAATAATCGATTAATCGATTAAAATCCCTTTGTTAAACATTCAATAAGATGTCTGTCAAAATTGAGTTCCCGTCTGTAAGCAATAAGTCAGCTCAATTAGCAGGCTTAATCGATTATTTTCCATCTGTCAAGTTTAAGTGAAAATAAAATTAATTCACGAATTTGGGACACAGTCTAAGTCGTAGTTTCCCGTAGTGGAATCTCAAATTCAGTTCAGATTGCGGCCGTGTAGGGAGATTCATTATATTAACGTCTCTTTAAACTGTACGTCTGCTGTAGACGTTTTAGTTCATTCGAGACGGCAAGTGTAGGGAGAGTACATCAATTCATTGTTTGAAAAAATTGTGGGTGGAATGAAATGCTGCTTCAGCTTCTGAAATGAACTAGGTGAGTGGCAGTAACCGTGCACCAGATGATGATTTATTTTTGTTAGCAACTTTAACACAAGTAGCGCTGTAAAATGGTCAAAATTGGGCAGCCTTGAATATTTAAGACTACGTATAATTTTTCATTGGATTTTTGTGAGCAAATGTATTTACGCCTTTTTTCACTTGCAACTTCAGTATCTTTCTATTTGGGAAGTTGGATGAATAAACTATAATAAACTATGAATAGATGGATGAGTTGTTTTTTGTATTAAACTTTGCAGGATATGTTTGTTTTTTATGGAACCACGTTGGATTTAAAGACTAGTTTCATATGAAAAAAATCTCATTTATTTCAATCAGTAACCAAAATGGATGGCGTTAATTTCTCAACGTAAGCTGTTTTATTCATGGTGAATGTACCTGAAATGTTTTGACTGTTCTGCTTTGAAACAAATAGTAAAAGAGTATTGTTTTTTTGTTTGTTTGTTTTTATTAATTTATTTGACAAATTCTATCTGAAATTGACCGGCATCAGTGGTGTAGGGATAAGCTTGACAGCTACTTGATTCCCCTGTTGGTCTGGGTTATATCACAGAGAACAGATATCCAGATTCGAACATTTCTTTTTCCAATTTACTGTGTAAATTTTTAAAAGCAAACCGTTGGAACATCAGCGTCGCTTAGTCTAGGTTTCACCAAACTAAAATTGACAGACAGTCAACGGCTATCAAATCTCGAGGTGCATAGATGGCGCCATCAACATACGATGCACCCAAATTAACCGAAACGAGCTGTTATTTTAAAATGGCAGTTAGAGAAATTTACACACGTAGGACACTCCAACTAGGATGTCTGTTCGCTGTGGTTATATTCCAGCCGACCTTGGTGGAATTTTTCTGTGGTGAAATTATCATAATTTTTTTGTTTTACATAACATTTAACTCTTCTTCAATCCAAATATTAAATAATAATCAAGATTTCTCATTTTTATTTGAACATATTTAACTCATAAGCTTATGCACAGTTGCACTTCCCACCATTTGTAGCACTTTTGGCAAAACCTTTTTAAATATTTCGATGACATCTGCTGGTTTACGTATGTTTGTAGCTTGCCGTGCCACCTGACAATTTGGCGGATTCCTGTCCTTTGGCACGAAACATATATTTTGGCCTTTGTGCCACCCTAGTATGTCCCTCGAGTGATGACATTACGCCAAATCAGGCTGAAATCATGTAACAAGATCTGCAATAGATATTTTTCGATCAAAATGGTCCTCTCTGGTCAAAACGGCAATGCCGGTACATGCAGTTAAGTATTGTGGTCCAGGAAAGGTTTCGTAATCAATTTTTTTACTAATTCACTGCATAAAATTAAATCATAGCTTTTCGAGCTTTCACAGCCTGATTTAGGTTTATCCTTCGGATATGTCTTGAGCCCCAGTTGCTCTTTGGCACGCATCACAATAGACGTCGAAACCCCGTCTTCATATGTCACATCCCAAAGGAAAGCCAATGTTATCTACCAGTTTGAATAAATTATCTTCTTGTCAACATCAGGGCCAACAGCAGCGGAATTCCAGCTCCTCCGCGCAATTTCAAAATTGATCTTCATATTTTCTAACTGCAGTTCATACCGCTCCAACGCTCACATCCGCCTCCTTTTGAAATTTTCTTATAGGTACTCCACTCACAGTCCACCATTTTTGTACGATACTTTTTGTCTCCCGAGTAAGACCAATGACGTCAGCTCAGTAATGTTTACATCACTTGAGGGACATACTAGGGTGGTAAAAAGGTCAAAATGTATGTTTCGTTCCAAAGGAAACGAATCCGCCAAATTGTCACGTGGCACGGCCAATCGAGTCTTCCTGGGCTTTGATCAAAGCAAGCTACGAACATACGTAAACCAGCAGATGTCATCGAAATATAGGATTGGCCAAAAGTGTTGCAAATGATGGGAAGTGCAACAGTGCAGAAGGTTATGAGTTACAAATGTTCAAATACAAGTGAGAAATCTTGATTATGATTAATTTTTTTAATTGAAGAAGAGTTATATGTTATGTAAAACAAAAAAAATATAATAATTTCCTTTTCGTTTTCTTTATTTTGGTGGCTTACAACAATAGGCTGATTTTCCACCAGAGGAAAGCGCCTGTACCCATTATTTCACTTCCGCAGAAATACTTGACCGGAGATTTTTCACCACAGAAAAATTCTACCAAGGTCGGCTGGAATATAAAACAGAGAACAGACATCCTAGTTGGAATGCCCTCCGTGTGTAAATTTTTGCTTCCAATACAAGCAAGCAGTGCGTTGCCTCAGACCTTATATAGACGTCATTAGAGTAAGACCGGTATTTTGGAAGACAACCAAAAGCTTATTTTTTTATGCTATGACGTACAGAAATATGTCAACAAAAGGATGCAGGCAATAGAATTTGAAAAATTTCATTCGATTTAAAACAAAAAGATGCGCAATATTAATGTGCTTATATGTTTTAGAACAGGCTATATTCCAATGGTACAAATTTCAAAACAAATGTTTCTTTGTTTTTATTGATTCCTGAAGAACGTCCCTTATATTTCATAATAAAAATAGTTTGTTGAGGTAGTTAAGCTACCCTTAAAGCTCTTAAGTTTTTTGTTTTTTTTTTTTTTAATTTTTTTAAAATTTTCTGTGGTTTTTTTTTTTTTTTTTTTTTTTTTTTGTGGTGAAATTCTTCGTAGACTCCCCCGGGGGGTTGTGTTTTTTTTTTTTTTTTTGTGTTTGGGTTTGTGGAGAAAAAATCAACTTTTGGTGGGCTGGGAGGAAATCTTTCAACATATCTCGAGTACTTTTTCAAACAGACGTTTCTGATTTTGTTAACAAAGAGGGAAAGTAAGATTCAAACGAAAATTTCTCAAAACTCTCAGCACCCTCACGGAAAGTAGCATCACCATCATGTTAGGGAAATGTTATTCCTTGTGTTGGTGGCCCTAGTTTGCATGAAAGTGCTAAGGGTTTCAAGAATTTAACGTTTGAATATTACTTGCCCTCTATGTTTACAAAATCAAACACGTCTGTGTGAAAAAGTACCAGAGATATGTATTCTTTCCGCTTTCCGCGAAAAATGAGGTTACAAATTAATACATTATTGTTCTTATCATTTTCGATATGATATCTTTCACAATTTTCAAAGGATTAAAATAGGGGGGGAAAAGATGATGTTCTTCCGTTGTAGGTTTTTTTTATTAAAATATAGTCGTTTTTTATACCAGTGCGCTGCATATTGTTGTTTATACCACAACAATCTGCTTGTCTATATTTATTATAGCTTGTGAGACCTCTTGGTGTCGAAATCGGTTAAGAAATAATCTCACGAGCGCTCAACCATTAGGGAAAGAAAACTCATGATAGATAGCTTCGTATCATGATGAAAATATATTAGAAAAATATAAACATAAGTATACAAAAGTCGAAATATCTAGCAATGGATTGAACTTAACTATTTTTGCGTTCCGTGTTGCAAAAAAAAACAATCATGGAACATCTCACCTAACCATTACTTCATAAATCATCACCATTACATACCATATCTTCCTTACAAACAGCTTCAAATCGATAATTTCATCAGCTCCATTTTTCAGCCCGACTACAACAGCGACAACGCAGGGCATCCCATACTTTCCCAACTGCTTCGTGCGATTTTAAGCTCCACTTTACTTGTTACGATGAACAGGAATCCTGCGAAAAGCTCGGTGTTTGGTACCGTCTAACCACCGCAATATCTGTGGGTGACAAATTTATTGTTGACCTCAGATGGATCAATTAACGCAACCAAGAAGGGAGCGGCATCACCCACCACGCTATTGCAGGGACTCCTGTCTTTTTGTTTAGATATAGATAAACGTAGTTCTGTAGTTAACCCGTTCTGAATGTTTTTTTCTGTTTTCAACCTCCATTTTCCTGTCTAGCCTGATGTAAATATGTCATCCCTATTTTCACTGTTTTGGTAAAGTAGTGTTACACCAAATTCAAACAGACTCTTGTCCCACATGAAAATATACAACCCAAAACATTTTAAAGTACATTCCAGCTTCAGTAACGGACAATACAAACAAAACGAAAAGAATTTTAATAGCAGGATTTAGTGGAACCTTAATCCTTTCCTTCATTCTTCTAACAGTTTGCTGGTTGCCAGAAGGCACAAGCAGCTTTGAACTGGTAATTGAATCACGTTTTTGCATGTCTGGCCTAGCTCAAACAGCAAACACCGTGGGTCTCCGTTGTATATACAAAAAAAGAAAAGAATCGTACTAATGGAGACGGTTTGCATACCTTTGATGCGTTTTGGAGCAAATTCGAAGCGGTTTATTGACCTAATCTAACCGTAGAAGCCCATTGATAGATAAGCCTGAGCATACATCGTGTATGTAAACAGGATTATCATTCAATCTTGAATATCCTCCTCGGCAGCCGAACCAAACCAAACGAACGACAGAAAACACAAAACGCCAGAACACTCAAACAGCCACTCCTGGGCCTCTCTCGAGTAAGCCAATTGGATTATGTTATGTAGACTCCATACGTTTGTTACCCACGTAAAGCGCTTTGCATGTTTAAACAATTCTTTTATCCATCACCACAATTTTTTGCGCATACACACATACACATTTGATCTTCCCGACCCAATGCTAGTGTAGTAACCCTAGTCTGGATTTTCCCACTAATTCACTTTATGCCATCCTCTCGGAACACAGAACGTTCGAAGAAAACAATTTTCCCTTTTCGAATACTTGGGCTTAAAAACTGCGGATAAAGGTCATTTCTAACATTCTATTTGCCTACTTGCAGGGGAAAATCTCATTCAAAGTCCCAGCAGCATCTCGATGGCTCGGAACACCAGCTCCGGCGAGCTTCAGAATGGCGAACACAAATCCAACACGAACTTCATGAGAAAAATTCCACCGGGTGCGGAAGCCAGCAACATCCTTGTCGGCGAGGTGGACTTTCTGGACAAAACTCTTGCCGCATTCCTTCGGCTGAATAACGCATCCGTTATGGGTGATTTGACCGAAGTCCCTGTGCCAACTAGGTACGAGCTTGCCGGAAGCGAGTTGGAGTTTCATGCTAACAACTCCCTTCATCCGTTCGCAGGTTTATATTCATTCTGCTGGGTCCTCCGGGAAGCCACGGTAGCTTTCACGAAATTGGTCGAGCGATGGCCACCCTCATGTCAGATGAAATCTTCCACGAAGTTGCGTATCGTGCCAAGAAGCGAGAACACCTCCTGGCAGGTGTAGATGAATTCCTAGATGCCGTCACCGTATTACCGCCGGGAGAGTGGGATCCGTCGATTCGGATAGAACCACCGGCAGCCATCCCATCACAGGAAGTTCGCAAACGACCTCCGGAGAAAAATCCGAAGGAAGAGATCGACGAGGAAGAGGAAGAACAACGTCAACGTGAAGAATCCGGTCTTTCGCGAACCGGACGCTTATTCGGCGGGCTAGTCAACGATCTAAAGCGAAAGAAACCGTTCTACTGGTCCGACTTCAAGGACGGACTATCGTTGCAGTGTGTAGCGTCCTGGATTTTCCTGTACTTTGCCTGTCTATCGCCAATCATTACGTTCGGTGGACTGTTGGGATCGGCCACTGGGAACAATATCGCAGCCATGGAGTCGCTGGTGTCGGGATTCGTTTGCGGCATGGGATATGGGTTCTTCTCCGGGCAACCGCTAACGATACTCGGTTCGACCGGCCCAGTACTGGTGTTCGAGACGATCGTCTACGATTTCTGCATGGGAGTCGGATGGGACTATCTGACGTTCAGGTAAGTTCTGGAGAAATGGGAGTTTTCATTTGTTCCAAATCCGGTCAATCATTTCAGTTGCGGTGATAGTGGATGAAATCATTTGATGATTAAGGCTAATTTCCATCTCCACTTCGCATTTTTGCTGGCACAAATCTGACAAACCATACACTTTTTGTGCAGGCATACGAATCACTTTATGTGGTTTCCATCGATTACACTGGTCGACAGAGATTTTTAGACCCAGAGCTCCATGCCAGTTTCCGTTAGCTTTGGTCCCAAAACCACCGAAAATCGTATTTTGACCTCATGCAATTTGCATTTTTCTTCACAAATTGGCATCAAAAATTGAAATTTTGATATATTCTAAGAACCACTCAAATAACTGCCTCAGCTTAAATGTAAATGCTCCAGAAGCATTTTTTTTTAAATTTCGCAGGCTTTAACAAACAACTTTGCACAGAAACTTTGTCGATCCGACATCACCAGAAAAAGCTATGGCCGTTGAAAGGCAGCATATTTTAGCAAAACACAAATTAGTACAGTAAACCCCCCGACATGCGTATTCCCTTAATGGTCTCAAAAGATTGACCTTTGTTGTTTCATCAGCAAATATCTCGTGATCTTTCGTATATAAGAAGTTACTTCCTTGAGCAAAGTTGTTCAGTAAATCAAGGTTTTCAGGATGGTAAACTTAAAAGTTCAGAATTACCTCAATACGTGGCGCTAGTGTGCATATAAACTTACTTTATAACCTGAATCTCGAGATCCTTGACACATAGCAAGTTGGCGTCTTAGACAAAGTTGTTTAGTTGATTGAAGCCTTTAGGATGGTGTTAACATTAGTTCAGAACTCGTCCACTACCTGGCACTAGTGTAAATGTGAATTTTGTGTATAACCTGGATTTTGAGATCGTGTATAAATTTACTGTTTTCAGGAAAGTTAGTAGTAAAATTATGAGCTTCCAGAAGCTTGACTCAACAGTTCAGAGTTATCTCTAAATCTCGAGATTATTGAAATATAGCAAGATGGCTTCTTCAAACAAGATATTCGAGGGGACAGTGCTTTTTGAATGGTGTACTCATTAGATCAGAATTCGTCCGCTACGTGGCGCTAGTGTGCATGTGAACTTTTGTAATATCTGTATTTTGATATCTAGATCATGTATGAATTCATTGTTTTCAGGAAATTTATTCGAGTAAACTTGGTCTTCCCGACGGTCGACTTCATAGTACAGAATTATTTCACTTCGTGGCGCTGATCTGCCTGAGAACTATGCAATGAATGTTTATCGCTCGTGCACATAAGAGGTGCCCCAATATGGGTATTTTTGGAACGTTTTTCTGACAACTTCAGGTTAGTCCTTCAGAGAAGTTCTTCACAAAACTTCGGGAAAGCCCTTCAGAGAACATCAAGGAAGTTCTGCAGAGAACTTCAGGGAAGTCTTTCAGAGAACTTCAGGGAAGTTCTTCAGAAAACTTTATGGAAAAAATTTCAGAGAACTTCAGGGAAGTTCTTCAGAGAACTGCAGAGAAGTCTTTCAATGAACTCCAGGGAAGTTTGCATGCAGTTTTCTGAAGAACTTCCCTGCAGTTTTCTGAAAGACTTCCCTGAAGTTCTCTGCAAAACTTCCCTGATGTTTTGTTAAGAACTTCTCTGAAGTTCTCTGAAGACGCTTTCCTGATGTTCTCTACAGAACTTCTCTGAAGTTCTCTGAAGAAGTTCCATGAAGTTCTCAGAAAGACTTACCTGAAGTTTTGTGAAAACTTCTCTGAAGAACTTTCCTGAAGTTCTCTGAAAAACTTCCCTGAAGTTCTCTGCAGAATTTCTATGAAGTTCTCTGAAAAACTGCCCTGAAATTCTCTGAAGATTTTCTCTGAAATTCTCTGAATAATTTCCCTGAAGTTCTCTGCAAAAATTCCCTGAAGTTTTTTGAAGAACTTTCATTAAGTTCTCTGAAGAACTTTCATGAAGTTCTCTGAAGAACTTCTATGAATTTCTCTGAAGAACTTCCTTGAAGTTCTCTGAAGAGCTTTCCTGAAGTTCTCTGTAGAACTTCTATGAAGTTCTCTGCAGAACTTCCCTGAAGTTCTCTGAAGGACTTACCCGAAGTTTTGTGAAGAACTTCTCCGAAGGACCTTTTATGTTTTTTATGTGCACGAGCTATAAACATTCATTACAAAGTTTACAGGCAGACCAGTCTGGACCGAATAGCGGACGAATTCTGTTTTAATGCGCACACAATTAAAAAAACCACAGACTCTCGAATATCTTGTTTGAAGATGCTATCTTGCTATATGTCAATAATCTTGAAATCCCGATTATACAGTAAGTTAACATGCACAGTAGCAACACGTTGTAAGATATTTCCGAGCTGTTGAGTCGAGCGTCTGGAAGCTCATAATTTTACTACTAACTTTCCTGAAAACAGTAAATTTTTACTTGATCTAGATCTCAAAATCCAGGTGATATACTAAGTTCACACTTACACTAGCGGCACATCGCGGACGAATTCTGAACAAATGTTAACAACATCCTAAAGGCCTCAATCAACCAAACAACTTTGTTGAAGCCGCCAACTTGCTATATATCAAGGATCTCGAGATTCAGGTTATAAAGTAAGTTGACATGCACACTAGCGCCGCGTGGTGAGATAATTCTGAACTTTTAAGTTTACCATCCTGAAGACCTTGATCTACTGAACAACTTTGTTCAAGGAAGTAACTTCCTATATACTAAGGATCTCGAGATATTTTCTGATGAAACAACAAAGGTCAATGCCCATATATCATTTGAGACCACCATTAAGGGAATCCGCGCATGTCGGGAGGTTTACTGTACTAAGTTGTTTTTTTGCTAAAATAAGGCAGCATATTTTCAACGGTCATAACTTTTTCTTGTGAAGTCGGATCGACACAGGTTCTGTGCAAAGTTGTTTGTTAAAATCTGCGAAAAAATGCTTCTGGAGCATTTACATTTAAGCTGAGGCAGTTATTTGAGTGGTTCTCAAAATATATCAAAATTTCAATTTTTGATGCCAATTTGTGAAGAAAAATGCAAATCGCATGAGGTCAAAATACGATTTTTGGTGGTTTTGGGACCCAAGCTAACGGAAACTGGCATGGAGCTCTAAGACTCAAATTTGATTTCGGATTTTGTCGTCCAGTGTTATCATCTTAAAATATTATATAAAAAATAATGTTGTTATATTTTTTTATATAAAACCCAAGCAATACGATTGGTTGGATTGAAATTAAAACGGAGGAGGGTGAGGATTTTTTCTTAACTGCAATTCCAAAACAGATTTCAACGCCATTAAAACCATTTGGGGGGGGGGGGAAAAAAAAAAGGGTGTGGTGGGGGGGTTTTTTTTTGTGTCTAAAAAAAAATATATATATGTATGTTTTTTTTTTGCTTTTGTTTTGCTAAAATGTATATAAAAAATGATCTGGTTAGGATTGAAATCATTGATAAATTTGTTTAGGGAACGTCCATTAATTACGTCACGCAAAAATTGACTTTTTGTAACCCATTAAAACCCCCCCCCCCCCCCCATGTCACGTTTTTTGATATGGACCTTCAAATTTTTTTGTATGGATCGTCACGTGCTAAATTTCTCGAACCCCCCTCCCCCGGTACTGCGTGACATAATTAATGGACCTTCCCTTATTTCTTTTCGATGTGCTGGCAATGAGCACTGATGACAAAGTAGTACTCTATCCTGCATGTGAAATAAAATAGAATTTGGTATAGCTTCGATTTCACTTTCATGTCGTCCTCATTAAGGATTTTCTGAAACGATGAGCGCTCTCTCATGTTAGCTATTATCGTTAAATCAAAACTTTTGATTCTGGCTGTTTTAATATAAATTTCATGTACCAGACTGAAACTTAACCACTTATTTTTGTATTTAACAACAACAAACCATTTCGCCTTTGCTGCACTTCTCCACTAATTGCTTGCATTCGCCGTCAAACTAGTCGGGGGCTATCCATATACCACGTGTACTGGATTTGACTGATTTCTGACACCCCCTCCACCTGCGTGGACAATCATTCATATAATTTTTCACCAGAATGTATGCATCGTGGACACTTGCCAACCCCCTCTCCTCCCCCCAAATTGTCCACGTGGTATATGGATGGCCCCTCACCGTACTTCGAGGCGGAGTTCATAAAAAGTGACTACGAAACTATTATACAGCTTGATTGCTGCTTAAGGCTCTCCCTGCTTAAGGGTGAGCTGCACATTGTTTAGAATACAAAGAGATTACTGAGATTTTAAAAAATGAGGCTACGTGGTTTATGAACCGGCCTTAACTTCGGGGAACATTTTGTTCCAAAGCACCGGGCCCAGAATAGAACCTTGTGGAACTCCTGAGGTGATATTGACACATTTCTAACCCGCTGTTGTAAACCAGAACACAATTCTGGAAGTAATTTTCCCAGCAAACCGGAGGGGCTAGAGCGAGTTAGCAAGGGCCTCCCTACTGGTGCTTTTGAACGCATTTCTCATAGCTAGAGTGACCACTGCACATACAGATAGGTCTATCTGCCAGATAGTTAACCTCCAGCTTTATTTTTTTTACGGGAAAGAAAATCAGCAACCAGACTCCTGAAGAACTCATGAGGTGGAGTTGAGGATACGAACCTCTCGACCACTAAAAACCCACCCGATTCCCGATCATAAACATCAGCTGTCATCGTAACCCTTTTTACGGGCGAAAGCTTGTTTACAGGACCCGGTTTACATCCAGATTTTTTCTGGTCCAGAAAGGAAACTCCGAACCGCGTTACGAACAGCTCAGATGCTCACCGGTAAACGCTTGAACAGATTCAACACCCTCCTAGTCTTTACCGGATCCGCTGTCTTCGGTTGTCTGCCACTACCTGCAGCCGCTGAGTTATCTGGGTATTCTTGAATGACTTCACCTCCCAAGACACCGTCGAATGATCGAATCCCAGGTGTTCTTTGGGACACAATCGGATTTTCCATGACGGCGCACATACATTTTTGACGGATCTGCTCTTGTCCCGATGCCATCTCAATAACCACTTGGCATATTGTGATGAAATTTTGCAAACGTAAACATTAGCTAGTTCACTCTTAGCTAATTTCAATCAAAATTTCATCAAATTTTACCCACACGCTAAAAAGTTACAAGCTAATCATTGTGTCGCATTTTTTCGAGTACAGTATTTAAATGCACCAGCACTTGAGACTCACAGAGTTATACTTTGAAATGTAAACAATAATACACATAAACTCTATATCATAAGCTTTTTTGTGATTATCTAATCACCATGCAGTGATGAGATTTTTTTTTTTTTTGAATTTCTTACTGGTCTACATAAAACTAGTTACGAAAAAATATGTAATCGATAGAGTGGAAACTTTATATAAGGTTCAGCGCTGAAAATAACAATAATATCAATAAACGTGCTTGCAATTACAATGACCAAAACACTGCAAAAAATCTCTATCGCCATTTCCTTGTCCGATGACACTTTTAGACGAATTACCTTGAAAATGTTATGAAATTTTTCATTGAAAATGACATCTGCCAGCCCTGATCTAAAACTTTACATTTACAACAGTTCATTAATTAATGCTTTGTCTCCTGCACCAACAGGTTCTGGATCGGCACGTGGGTGACAATCATCCTAGTCATCTTAGTAGCGGTCGATGCCAGTGCATTGGTGTGCTACATCACGAGATTCACCGAAGAGAACTTTGCCTGCCTTATTGCGTTCATCTTCATCTACAAAGCGGTGGAGAACGTTCTGCACATCGGAAAGGACTATCCTTTGAATACGGCTGGTTCAAACTATGACTGTACTTGTTTACCGCCGGAAGGAGAAGCCCTATCCCCAGACATCGTACACGAATGGGCGCAGTATAGTAAGAAAACCTGCATGGTAAGTATTATAAATTATTCCCACACAGAAACATGAAATCGAATATCGTCATTTCAAAACAGATGCTAAATGGTACCCTTACTGGTACCGATTGCTCGAAGACCGAGTACATCTCCGATGTCTTCCTGATGTCAATCATCCTATTCATTGGAACGTACATAATATCGGTCATACTGAAGGACTTCAAAAACGCTTTGTTCTTCCCGTCCAATATCCGACAAGTGGTTAGCGATTTCGCAGTCATTATTGCGATCTTTTCGATGACTATACTGGACTATACAACCAATGTACCGACACCGAAACTGGAAGTTCCTCGAGAGTTCAAGCCAACCATTCCGGATCGCGGCTGGCTTGTTCAGCCATTCCACGAGAAGAACCCCATCTGGTCTCCAGTGATCGCTGTATTACCCGCCCTGCTGGGCACCATTCTGATCTTCATGGATCAACAAATTACGGCTGTGATAATCAATAGGAAAGAACATAAGCTAAAGAAGGGCTGTGGCTATCATCTGGATCTTTTCGTACTAGCCTTGCTGATACAGATCTGTTCAATCATGGGACTACCATGGTAGGTTAACTACCCCCTTATAGAATCACAACAGTTTTTAAAATTGCTTCATGCTTTCAGGTTTGTCGCTGCTACCGTACTCAGTATTAATCATGTCAATTCACTCAAACAAGAATCCGAAACAGCAGCTCCTGGCGAGAAGCCCCAGTTCCTTGGAGTTCGTGAACAACGAGTAACCCACATATTGATCTTCCTGACGATTGGTTGTTCTGTACTGTTGACACCGCTTCTGTCCCACATTCCAATGCCAGTATTATACGGCGTCTTTTTATACATGGGAGCGGCATCGCTGAAGGGTCTGCAGTTCTTCGATCGCCTGATGATCATGCTGATGCCAATCAAGTATCAGCCGGACTACATGTTCTTGCGACAGGTTGATTATCTAAACCAAACACAGCATTCAAAGGCAACTGTGGGTTAAAACGCCATATCTCTAAATATCTTTCCACAGGTTCCCATCCGTCGAGTCCATCTATTTACGCTTATTCAGCTGGCCTGTTTGATCATGTTGTGGGTGATCAAATCATTTTCCTCCACCTCAATCCTCTTCCCGCTGATGTTGGTCGTCATGATCGGTATTCGAAAGTCATTGGACCTCCTATTCACCCGCCGGGAGCTGAAAATCCTAGACGACGTCATGCCAGAGATGACGAAACGAGCTCACGAAGATGATCTTCGGCAGCTGGAGGATGGCGAGGTGGGCCTCTATCGACGATTTATTGCTTGTTGTATGGGCGACAAATCATCGTCCTCCGTTACCACAATTAATGTTACAAAAGTTGTAGAATCTAAGCAGAACAATAGCACCATGCCCCACACTCTAAACAACACCACCGTCGATAATATAAGCAACTGCATTACTACCAATCACGCCACTCCCACCACAAACAATATCAACCATGCACACAACAGCTAAAACCCTACCGTTCTTCCCAAAACCCCTAGCTAGACTTGCCGAACGGATCTATTCTATAAACCTTTTTGTTTTCCAAAACGTGACCCTCCCATGCTGAATTTTAAACCTAGCATAGTTTTAAAGATTTACACACACTTAAAATTGTGTAGGATAAAAGTGAAATCAAAAGACTAAAATTGGAAATAGAACAAATAACCCTTTTAAATTAAGTAGGAATAGAAAATCGCTGCTCCTCTTTGGGTGGTATACCACTGTACTCTGTCTTAATGTCATCAACCAATACTAACAAATCTTCCTTTTCGTATTGTATTTTAGTGAATGCGATGTTTTCGTTGTGTTTTCTTTTTATCCGCTTGTAGATTCTATTGAAGATAACCATCGTATGAATGTTTCTCCAGCTAATAACAGCTACTAAACATCACGCAATTTACTCACTTGCTTCCATAATCACAGCTTTTATTTTTGCACCAACCACCCGCACGGCCGTAATGAGAACCATTGGTTTCATTTTACAGTGATAAAGTTCGATTTTGTCTATTATTTTCCTAGTTATTATTTACAGCTCTGTATCGTATTGTAGCATAATTGACCGAATAATAAATTAGGAACACCTTTAGTCATGTTTGCTTCGATTTCGTTTGTTTTCTTGTTTTTTTTTTATTATTCTGTTACTGCCAACTTATATCCGAAAAGCAACTTTACTATTGTAAGGACACAAATCGTTGCTCTTAACGTACTTTCTAGTCATTTGCTATCGACAGTTGCCATCAGTATGAATAATCAGGATTTTCTTTTTGTTAGAGTTTCAAAATTGTTGTCAAAATTAATCATACAGTCGCAAATAATTTTTTTTTTTTTTTTTGGAATCATTGGAATCACCGTTATTTTTGTATAGCCTCTGAGTTTCAATATTGAAAATACGGTTTCTGACTCGATTATTGGCCTTTTAAACATAACCAACACTTCACCCCGTTTTATCAAACGAATCATAATGAAAAAAGATTTTTTTTTTCTTACAGATGGATTTCAAATTTATGTACCTTAACGTGAAGATTTTTTAGATTGCTTGTGGAGTTACATCGAAGTTAGTGATCCAAGGACTGCTTTGAGTAACTGTAATGCACGGTGCTCGTGAGTAACTCGATGTCCCTCAAAGTTTGATCGAGATCATCGACTTTCAATTTTGTTGTTATATTTTTGTTTATAAACAACGTTCTCCAAAGTATGTTCCTGAACATCTCGGGCTGAAGTGAAGAAATATTGCAAAGAATCTGTTCCAGTTCTTTATGTAGGAAAGTACGGCGTACGCGTGAACAATTTCAGTCATGGAGATTTATTGTGCTAGAAGTGCTTCATAAGAGTTTTGTTAAACAGTGTTAACTGTAATTTGAAACATTAATGAAAGGGAATAGAAATAGTAAATAGTTAAAAGTTGTATCACTCCACACCGCAGAGATAAACATGGACCTTCTAATGTATATTGACACAATAGAACGACAATAGAAAAGGGCGGTTGTTATGTATACTATAGACTATAGAAAAAACTATAGAACCATGCTACTTTACTATAGAAAAAATCATATTTTTCCGAACAAATTTGAATCAATTACTATTAATTGTATTGTTTCACAATTGTTGAAAATTCTAGCAAATGGAGTGAATAGTAAATCTACTGTAACTACTTACTTACTTATGTCTCCTGTCCATCCCTAGGGTTGCATAAGGCCAACGTAAAATACTTCCATCCTGGGCGGCTGCTCGCTTTAGGTTTAGATTTCGATGGATCGATGGATTGATCTGTCTGACTCTGCTGCAATGTTCTGCTGGTTTCCAATCCAGCGCTTGTTTACAGATGTCTAGACAAAATCGTCAAAAGGTCGAAAGTAACAATTGTAAACAATGACTTAAAACGTAAATTTCCTGGAAATGCCAGGTGGCTAACATCTATATCCACTACCGATGGGATGATTATAACTCCCTGTTTCTGTTTCTGGTGCTATTTTGTTTGTGGGAGCAAGCAGATACCAGAAAAAATACGCTAGAAGTCATTGTTTACAAATGTTACTTTCGACCTTTTGACTATTTTGTCTAGATTTCGTTTCCGCTCCTTCGTAGTGTATGGCCGACCCACCTCCACTTTCGCTCTCGAATTTCCACTGATATCGGTTGGTATCGACGATGGAGCTCAGCATTTGAGATCCAATTGTGAGGCCACCAGACACGAATTACATACCGCAAGCACCGGTTGATGAAGACCTGCAGCTTTTTGGTATTCTCCGCTTTTGACCTCTATAAATTTTTTCAACTCGCAAAAGCAGCCCTAGCCTTCTTGATTCGTGCACCTATGTCGCTCTTAGTTCCGCCGTCTGACGCTATCTGGCTGCCAAGATATTGGATACTATCTACTATCTCCGCTGCTTGCCCCGCTACCGTAAAACTGGAAGGATTGTCCGTGTTGACATCCAACGATTTAGTCTTGTTGACGCTGATGGTGAGACCCGCCGCAGAGGAGCTTTCGGCGAGGTCGTTGAGCTTGCTCTGCTTATCAGACCGCCGTTGCGCTAACAAAGCAGCGTCATCAACCATCGAAGTCGTTGAGGTGCGCCAAAGCAGCCCACGGTTCGGTACACGGTCAATAGCATCTCGTCGATTACGGTGAGGAACAGTAGCGCTGATAATATACATCCTTGCCTCACACCGGCGACTACCGGCTCCGTTATGCAGGACTCTGCATGTGAAAGCCTCGTACTGCGCTTCGATGAGGATGCCGATTTTATCCGGGACTCCTTTGCGTCTCAGGGCGCCTTACAAACTTTCCTGGTTGAATCTGTCGAAAGCTTTTTCGTTTTCAAAGAATACCAAATAGAGGGACTCATCAACCTGCTCCTGGACTCATCGACCTGGTGGAATTCATCGACCTACTCGATGAGTCGATTCGGAGCGTGACAATATGATCCACACAAGATCTTCCGGCACGGAATCTCGGATGCTGCCGCCGTTGATCTTCTCCTAAATCCGATTTAGGTTAACTTTGCACAGGACCTTGAGAACAATACAAAGTAACATGATGCCTCGCCAAATGTCGCACACCGAGCGCTCCATTTGCAGCAAGGCCCTCCAAGCAAAAAACAACGTTTCTTATGTGTGGAACCACAACACCTAATTCTTTTTGGATCCTGTTCCACAAATTATCCTACAGGAGTTAATGCATTATAATATATTCGATTATTTGCAAAACAAAGTGAAATAAAACATACAATTAGATCCATTTTGGTCATAAAACTCTATCTTTCTGGTGATAATCGTGTTTGCGGCACCGTCACCGTAATGTCACAATGGAAAAAAAGATGCAGAAAAGAAAAAGTATACACGCTCGTTGAGATCTACTCTAAATAGAGTAACTTCCACTCAGTTTCGTATTGTCATGCTAAATGTTAAAAACTGAGTAACTTCAAATAAGGAAACTGAGTAAATGCTACTCTGATTGTTAAGCGCTGTACTTATGAAAATAGAGTAATTATTGTAAAGCTGTCCAAAGCGAAAAACGTGGTTCAGTCCGGTTTTCGGCATTGTTGTGCCAACTCATCCCTGCATGGTGATTTTAATTGCATGGTGTTTTTATTGTGTGTTACACAAAACGATGAACCACCCATGGTGCTGGATCGAACGCTTTTAATTTGTTTCATATTTTTTTGTAATATTACTTAACAGCGGCAATGTTAACCACACGTGAACATTTTTGTTGGTAGTATCTTTCAATACATGTAGGTTTTTGATTTGAATCAATTTGTTTTTTTTTTTATAGAATTAAAAAATACTCGGGTTTTAATGGAAATGAGTAGCTTTTATTCTTTTTTTTTAATCAGCTAAAATTAGATACTGAGTAATGTTAACTCTAATTTTGACAAGTGACCTAGTTAATCAAAAATGAATAACCCTTTAATAACTCTAATTAGGGTAGTTCAACTTTTAGCGAAACTGAGTCGTTTCCTACTCAGTTTTGAGTAACTACAAACGAGCGTGTATGACAGTGATCTAACTCACAGCGTAACGTGAGTTAATCGAGGTGCCTCAAAATCTACTCAAAATTTTCTCGATATTCGTAGCTGCTCTGCCCCTTGATGAAATCCATGCTTTAAGATATCATATTATAGCTTTGAACTGAAATTTCGTGTGAGGTGTAAATTGATAAAGTTGAAATCATAGATAATTTTAGACGTTTAAGCAAGAGCAAAATTAATCGATAACAAAATAAGTTAGCAATCGCTTGCTCACTAGCACCGCGTATTGCACTTAATCGAGGTACCCACTGATGTGGCGAAGTTGCGCATCTGTTAGCATGTCAAATTATCTTGCCGACGTTCGCCACACTCCACCTGATATTGACACGATGTTTTGGCATGCAATGAGATGCCTGCATGGCGGCACTTCGATGGGCGCCTCGCCTTATCGCTGCAACAAAACTGACAGATTTGCTAGTTGCTACTCGAGTTGCTAGTTGCTTATAGTGACTTGACGGTTATGAAATTTTACACACGAGATTCAACCGTGAATGGCTGTGATTTGAGTGTAAGCACGATTGGCTAAATCTGCTAAATAGGCGATCGGTGTTAAAATTTCGTTCCAAAATAACCGAGTTGGAAAATAAAAACTGAGTGTGTTAAGGTTAAGAAAATAAATCTCATTATTAAATTCCTGTAACCGGAATGTAGGAATTACTGCGCATAAAAAAAGAAAAATTAAAAAAGCATTGTACTAAGATATTAACTTAGTATATCAAATCCGCGCCAAATAAGCGCCAAACCAAAATTCTGTTGCTTAGCCGTGACCCAGGGCAACACAATATCCCGGACAGGTGCGTTGAATTGAATGTACAAGCAATAGTAAGTACTTAACGCAATCAAAATGATTAATCTATTTTAAAGTAGTACTAAGAGTGAGAGTTGGCGCTCTTTTGAAGCTGGTACAAAGCAACACTATGTTGGAGATGAATGAGTTCGATTTCCGGTATGGTCTAGGATTTTTTTTAGGAATCTAATAATGATTGTATTAGCCACCCGAGCAGGAACGAATAACTTGATAACTGGCCTTGGTATTTAAGAGCTCAGATGAAGAGGTAAAATAGGATAATACCATAAAATTGTTCCCACAATATTATGCGAATACCAAATTGAGGTAAGACAATACCAAAATAGTACCTCTCAGGTATTCCCAGGTATCCGGAATAACAAGTTTTGTCATTCGAGAGATATTTTGCTTGCAATTCTTTGGTATTTTGATTAGGTATTTTACCTCTTAATCTGAGCTCTTTAATACCAAGACCAGTTATCAAGATCAAAATTAGGTATTCATATGTTGTTGTCTCCTGCTCGGGCACACATTCATACTAATTCAAAAACGGTACCTGACATTGAAAGCTCTCAATTTAGAACTTAGTCAGTGCATTCAGAAAACTAAGTTGAGAGCAAGCAATAAGCAAGTCATGAAATCAATTACCCTAAAATTGAAATGCTTTGGAATAGCATGAGAGTAATGATAATTCGATTATTGTGTTGCACCAAATGCTTTGTTTTTGCTCGAACATATAAAAAATGAAGCTAATGACAGATACAATCAAAAAAGTTTCGAACTCTTCGTTCATGTAGAATGTCTAATTTCACCTAATTAATCGGTCAACCACCGATTAAAAACGTGGTTCAGTCCGCTTCGTCATTCTTTTGCAGGTGCAGTGTCCCATCAGGACCGCACCTCCGCACAATGTTGCGTCAAGAAACTCGGTGTAGGTGTTGTCTGGCATCCTTACAGTGATTCCCGCCCATTGTAGCCTTCCAGCTTTAGAGAATTTCTGGATACTGGATTCGCCAGAGAGTTGCACCAGCTCGTGGTTCATTCATCTCCTTCCTACGATCCTAAGTGAGCACGACTTCCGGGTGTTATGCGTCTCGAAATTTCTCGGCTGCAGTTTTTATCCGACGTAACCAATCATCAACTCATCTAATCATCTAACTCATGATCGTCGATAATCACACTTCTGCAACGGGGAGTTCTATCGCGGTCCGTTTCCTCCTGCCAGCAGATAGTAAGTCTTCGACGTATTCACCTTAATCTAACCTTTTTCGCTCCACGTTTCAGCCTAGTGCACTGCTCAGTAATCACCTGAAACGTTCTTCCGACAGTCCACGTCGTCAGCGAACCAAATGAATTGACTGGACTTTTGAAAATCGTGCCCCATCGTTCTTGTCCATAATCTTTCATAGTTCTTAACGAACAGTAATATCATATGCGGCCTTGAAATCAGTGAATTGTGATACGTCGGAATTTTATACTTGCGACACTTTTGGAGGATCTGCCGGAATGTATAGATTTGGTCTGTTATCGATCGCCCGTCCACAAATCTGCTTGCTAGCGGCGAAAGGCGGTGGAAGATGATCCGGGAAAATACTGTGTAGGCGTAGATGGGAATTGTGATAGCTCGGTAGTTCACACATTCCGACATGTCACACTTTTTGTATATTGGGCATATAATTCTCTCTTTCCCTTCCTCCGGTAGCTGTTCTGCATCCTAGATCCTGACTCTCAGTCAGTGCATACAGTTTGCCAACTTATAAGGGCCCATTTTCATAAGTTCCACTCCGATGCTATCCCTCCCAGCTGCCTTGTTGTACTTAAGCTGTTTGATGGCATCGTTAACTTCGCTTATCGTGAGGGTTGGCAAATCTCCCTCATCCGCCTTTCCGATGAAATCATTTCTCCTGATGTCTTGATGTTCCACCCCTGCGCCATTCAGGTGTACATCGTAGTGCTGCTTCCACCTTCCGATCAACTCACGTATATCCGTCAAGATACCTCCAACCATATCTCGTCATATTTCGGCTAGATCCGCAAAGCCTTTGCGAGATGCGTTGAGTTTCTTGTAGAACTTTCGCCTTTCTACAGGACGATACAGTTTTTCGTACTCCAACTCCTCCGGACTTCTTATCAAGCAAATGAAAGTATGCTGTCGTGTTTTAAGCATTCATTGACGTACACTGTCCCCGTTAACAAAACTTTTAAAAATGCTCATCACATGTCAGAACAACATTTTTGACAACATTTTGACAAACACAATAAACAAAGGGTGCATACACAGTTGTATGCACCCTTTGTTTATTGTGAAAAACATGTAATTTTCTGCGTTATCTAATCAACATTAAGGGAACGCTAGATTTGGCAGAAATTAATGGGATATTGCATGTAAATTTAAGCCAGATAACGCCTGAATCTAGTCTGTTGCATGAAAGATTGCAAACATTGTTGTATGGCGCATGAAAGATTGCAAACAATTTCGTTGCTTACACTTCCTTTGGCTTGAAATTAAACATACATACATTATTTTGAATTTTTCAAGTATACTCCGTGACAGTCTTTAATTCTGAAAATCTCATACATTGTCAAGCTTACATTACATACAATAGCTTATTTTAGCATAACATTCCTATAACTGCTAGGAATAATAAGTAGAAGTAAAAAATAAAATTAAAAATTAAAAATAGTTCTACATTCACTTTGCTCAATATGTTATATTAACATAACATTCCTATGACTGCTAGGAATGGAATGTGGATGTTTGTTTGGAGAAATGAGAAACATTTTAAAAGAAACCGACGAATTTCTTAGAGTCTCCATACTAGACATCTGGTTCAGCCACAACTGACGTAGCGACATCCGTCGGGTTTGACAGTGGAAGCTACTACCTATTAAATATTGACTTTGGATTTCGATTGGAAGTCAAAAATTAAATTAAACTAAAAAAATGGAAATGCAATTCAGATGAACACATTAGAAAACGTTTTAAATTCTCAGAGACCGCTATATTTACTCAAATAAGCGCAGTCTTTTTGAAGATTGAACTCGCAAAAAATGACGAACTTCTGATCACGACACGTCACTGTCCTGCACGTTCCGTCTTCTATCTGCACTCCAATGTAGATTGTACACAGACCTTAAATTTTACAATACCAAGCATCTCATTACCATAAAGGGCTACCTCTAGCTATGAGTAATAAAATTTGGATAAAGTTAAAACTGGGGGTGGTTAGTAAAAAAATAATTAATTTTGTTTCCTTTTTTTAGGGGACTTTTTTTCTTTTTTTTTTTATAATGTAAAAAAAAAAAACCCCCGGGGAACTTTGGGGGAGTTTTACAAGCCCCTCTCCGTGGCGGTAGAAAAAGTGGGGGGAGGCTTGGGCGACGCTGGCGCGGGTCGTCCGATGCGAGAAATAGATGATGAAAAATTATTGGTAACACTCGGTTTAATAGCGCCAAAATTAGGGACAAGGGCATGACAGCTCAAAGAAAGATGCCCTCCTATAATTTGTCTTTGTGTTTACAACGGACTCACTCCCGGTGTTGCCATGTAAAGTATTCAAATAAATTAAAATTTTATTTACTCTGTTTTGTGTTTTCAAGTTTCTAGATGCGTTGAGAACTATTCTAGAGGAGGGAGAGATAATTTTGGTCAATGAAAAAAAACCATATTATTGAGTAAACATTTATTATTGTTAAGGAATCACAAATAACTTATACCGCAAAACCTACAGGTAGGTAACATGCGAGGAGCACATAATTAACTTTAACTCCAATCCCTTATTTTATTTGGAAGAAAGGTTGTCGCTCTTCGTAGTTCGTGTTTCGCACGCAGGCTTCTATCCATTTTCGGCGGACAAGTTTATCCTTTGGGAATCGATAAAAATGAAGCGGATTGAGCACGTCACTGTAATCACAATTTATTATTGTGCACTTCCTTTTTTCGGATTTTAATTTTTTAATTAAAAAATCACTGAACAACTGCCTAGTACAACTGCACAATTTTGTTTACGTTTCGGCACAAACTATAACAAATCAACGCCTGCTAGCAACACGGCCACATCGTCAACAAAGTGCCCATTTGCTACTAATTTTAACTCTGAGATCGCATGCGTTTGTCAATGCGACTAATTAGAAGTGGCCCTTTCTGACAGAAAATGGGTTTCGTTTATTCATTAGCAGCTGGCATGTCCTGTCCTAGATTGGGCGCAGTTGTGGTACATTATCAATATTCATGTGTTGGTGCTTCCTATTGATAAAATGATATGCCGATAGGCCTAGGCTCGATTCGAAAACTATCGATTCCGACATTCCAAGCGGACTGATCGCAAGCCACATTGAGACCTTTTTAAGGGAACTTTGTATGCTCTTTTTACTTCACCTGATCACTTACTCCCTCCTTTGCTTTATAACCTTGCCACTAATTTCCATCCAAGGTGATTTGATTCATCATCCATAATGTAGATTACATCATTGATTGCGTAGCACTATTTTCGAGCTTAAGTTTTCAAGCGACGCTTGAAAGTTTTAACTGTTTTTCCATCCCAGTGGAACTTTCTGCCCAGATCTCTGTACGATTTTGCAATTTTATTGACAGTTGCTGGCTTAAGCTGATGCTTTATCTTATGCTTTGTTCAGACTACAGACTTGTAACATAATACAAGAGTGTTTTGAAAACTACCTACAAGGAAAATGTCATCAAGATACTCTTGTATTATGTTACATCGCTGTAGTATGAACAAGGCATTAGGATCCTTTAAGCTGCATGATTTTGCAGAACCGGACTTCCTGGCAGTAGTATTCCTGTTTTCATATGTTGACAGAATATTATAAACAGTACTGTGACTTGTTCCAACTGTTACGAAATAATTGACCACGCTTGCTTTGCTACAGTCAGGATAGTTATCAGAAAAATCGCACCTAATTTTTCGCCTTTGTTGCTCGTTTGCTTCCATTGTGTTCACCCTAGTGGGTCAAAATCAACACTGAATATTGAAAACATGTGTGCCTCGAGTATGACGTTTAGTAGAGTGCCCTGCGCAGGATTGCACTTTTTTTTTTTTTTAAAAAGGTTAAGATCGTAGGTCGACAACCTTTACAGCACCACAGCATCCATCGGAGTCAAAAATAAGCACAGTTCCCAGCCATAACGCGTCTTAGTATTCCTCTGCTGATGTCATCATCGGTGGTCAACAATAGTGATACTCTAAGGATCCCTAGTCAACAATGAGCTCAGATGTACGAGTTAGTTTTCCCTGCTGGGTTCTACTTCTACGTTTTTCAATGATTTTATTTATTGTTTTCTTCTTCACAACAGTTTTTAGAATTGTTTTTAAAAAAAATGCAACGCTTGGCAAACTTTGAGAATAAAAATTAGCTGTAGATAATTTAGGTTATGTTACTTACTAAAGTAAAAACGTCTGTAGAATATGGTAGAATAATTTGCTTTTCTACATTCCCCTGATGAGCCATTTGCTTGTTAATCTGCTCACTATTAGAAACCCCAAATGTGATGACTACACAGAAATAATATAAATACAATTAGACAAGACTTAATCGTATTATTTCCGATCTGTTCATTTTCTTCTCTTATTTTATTTTTCTTTGGCAGGAAAATCACACGCTACTAACCGTGCCAAGCACTCAAATAATCGTCACCAATCATTAGAGAAACTTAAGTCGTTCAGTTGCTTTTGTTGATCATTGAAAAACATTATGCTTTTTTAACGCATGTTAAAGAAATCTCGTTTTAGTTATCAACAGTTTTTGGGAACATAATATAGCAGTAATTAAAAATAAAATTTATTGTGAAATTAATTATCAACATGAAAAATGTTGTACATTGTAAATTTCGCAAGTATTCAAATGAACTTATTAAAACATAAGTAGGCAAATTATTTATATCTAATGTTTGCGATATTTTTACAATGGAATTAAAACCTAATATAATTGGCTTGTAAAAAATATGATCAATATACTACCATTGCGGGAAAAATCGTTATATTCTCATTGGTTTCATTTCCACGTATCCCGTATGATTTGGTCATTTTAAAGTAATTTAACATTTGTATGAGTTTGATGGAATTTTGGTTACTCTATGTGCTTACGATAATTCTTATAAAAACAATCAAACCCACCATCGGACCATAACCTATCCACCATCATCGAAAAGAAACATTTCCGATCTTTTTCGTGTCCTCCCTCATAGGACTCGGCCGACAATCTTCAGCTACCACTGGAAAATGGAAACCTCATCTCCAATCCCCAAATCAACATATCGGAAGAAGTCAATAGAACCACCATCTGGAAACAAGTCAACAATTGCAACGTCCTGTTCACAAAGAAGCAAACCAAAAAAACCTCTCGGGACTACCACAAAAACCCACCGGAAAGTCTCAACAGTAGTGGCAACCCAAACACCAACCAACAAACGCAACAACAACAATCGTAAGTTCACTTTTCATTCACAATGGGCAGGGCTAGAAAATTTCATATTAACCGTGTGAGAATTTTAAATCGCTCATAATTATCCTCCACGCAGACTATCCGAGACCAAATCGAGAAAAATGAGCGAAATCGATAAAAGACTGTCCACTATGAGGGAAGAGGAGGAAACGAACTCGGACGATGCCACCAACCGTCAATTAAACCACCAAAAACGAACGCAGGTTTAGAGCAAATCTCTTACTTTCAACTCCTAAAGCCACGTGAGACCCTTCCATAAAACACGTTACTCTGCTCGCCACAGAACACCATCATCTCTTCTTTTTCGAAACTCAAGCTAAACCAGACAGAACTATCTAGTTTTTATGTGTCCAAAGTGTGTACAGTTCACTAAGCGTGATTTTTTTACATCCCGGGTTTTATGTAAGAATTACTATCCATCCAACTATATCTTTGTCTATGAAATGCTTAATTAGCCGCAAAACAACAATGCAGAAAAAAATATCAGACTTTGTATGAGTTGTAAATCAAAGCACATGTATTGAACTAAGTAGATGGTAATGCTTCATACGCTATAAAGAATGAAAAACCTGCACGCAGCTTGTTTAGAAATCCATTGCGAATAATTGTCATAACTGTTACGCAAACTAAATCATTGTTTGATTTAAGCCAGTCATTTTATTTTAGCTACTCACTCGACGAACATCATCTAGTTAAACCGTTACATTGTGTTAGAACATTTTATCGAACAGTCACTGTAATTATGTCTGTCATGCATCATTAAACAACTATTTAGAGTGATTGTTATGGCTTTCAAATATCGTTTCCAATGAAATTAGTTGATATTCATCTAGCTAGCTAACCCTGAAGAAAGCTTTGCATGAAACTTGAAACGTTGCAACGCGTTGTTGGAGTTTGTTATTGGATCAGGTCCAGCCGTTATAATTACTTAGCAAATTGAAAGCTATTTTGATGTAGTACATTATACGCAATTCATTGTTTAGTCCTTAACTCAATTCATGCACAAAATTAACGCTCCATTTCAGTTCATTGTTCTTGATGTTGACGCATTGCGCAAACCTAACATACTAGCCCATAAAAATAGCCATAAAGCTTATACAATTAGCAAAACGGAAGGCAACTGATGTTTAAGCAACATAAATTCGCCTACCCAAATAAATAGCTACCGAAAAAGGGCAAACCCAACCTGATGCAAACTTCCTTTCTCTTCCCATGTGTATGTGTGTCTGTGTGTGTGCGCGCGCGTTTGCAATTCACGTAGAAACTGAAGCGAGAATTTTGGATGAACTCGTCACGGGGAGCTGTTGGTAACAAAAATAACCAGACGATGATCGGAACGAAGCACAACGACGCCGGTGGCAGAAGTGGAGAAGATGCTTCCGAAACGCAAGTTTGAGGAACGGTTCCTCATGGACCGGTACCATTGAAATAGGCTATTTAGAGTTTAGGACAAACGTTTCTGAGATGGACTGACGGCTCAATATCGCTGTGGCTGACTAGAAGGAATGTGTCAGTAAATCAAATGAAGCAGCGTAACGTTGCGTGTATAGTAGATCAATGTTGTTGTATGAACAGTGGAATATTTTAGGACTGAAATATTGTGGTGATAGCTCTTATATCCCATCCAGACAACCATTTTTATAGGCGATTAAGGAGAAAACACATGAAACAAATATTCAAAAGTATGTCTCAATTATTTGAATGCATTTTTTCCAGAATTAGGTTAAGAAAACGACCGAGTGGATAAAACTAATCCATTTGTAGAATTTGAACCTGATATTATTGCGATAATAAACATACACAACATCAATGCATAACTGCTTCAGTGGCTTTAGTGTTTTCATTTGTTTTAACTTCGAACTCCTATCATAAACAACCGCTCTTCAACCGAACGCAATCAATCGCAATTAAGTACTTTAGATTTCAATTATTGTAGATTTGACATGTGATTGAATATTTTTTTACTGAACTGTACAAACGTAACGCTTCCTAAGCAAACATTCCCCATAGGTGGATATCCGTACCACATCTAGCATCTTCCGGTCGTCATTTAACCACGGACTAATTACGGACCTCGGACAGACAATTTATTCTTGACGCACCAGATAATAATTTTCAGTGTATCAAGTTCCATATATACTAGAATATCATCAGACCAGTACTAGAAAAATACAGCAACACTGTTTACAAGTTAGTTGATACTTCGCCAACACTGTTCTTAACAAAAGCGAGTGAGTCAGCTGCAAAATTCGATTTGAGTATACGTTCGTCGTACGATTGGAACCGGGCATGGTTTACGATGGATCCGAAAATGTGCAAAGCTGTAACGGAAGCAAGATCAAGATCACCCCAGCTCATGATCCTGGCGATTACGAAGTCGGTAAGCGTCACAATCTACGGTTCAAAACGATTTTCACTGAAGACGGTTTCATCACCGGGGATTACGGTAAATTCACCGGAATGAAACGATTCGATGCCAGAAAGGCGATCATGGCTGCCCTCCAAGCAAAGTGTTTGTACAAGAAAACCGTTGATAATCCGATGGTCGTACCGGTTTGTTCCCGCTCGAAGGACGTCGTTGAATCGCTGATCAAGCCTCAATGGTACGTAAAGTGCGACGAAATGGCCAAGAACGCAACGGAAGCCGTGCGCTCCGGAGAGCTGAAAATTATTCCGGAAGTGCACAAAAAGACCTGGTGCCATTGGATGGACGAAACCCGTGATTGGTGCGTTTCCCGTCAACTTTGGTGGGGTCACAGAATTCGAGCCTAATGTCATCGATCCGATGGATGATATCACCGGAATTTCTCTGGATGGACTGTACTTGCAGAAGGCCAAGACCGGCCAGAAGCAGAATTACCCGAATGGTATTCCGGAGTACAGAACGGATGCGATGCGATTTGCCTTGTGCGCCTGCAACACCCAGGAACGGGACATCAACTTGGATATCATGCCTGTCCAGGGCTATCGCTTCTTCTGCAACAAGCTCTGGAATGCAACCAAGTTTGCGTTGATGTGCTTTACTGGAGAAGAACGGTACGACGTTCTGCAGGGCTTGGTAAGTTTGACGGAATGCAATTTTAAACAAAACATTAACTCACTCGTAACTCTACAGACTCCGAGAGCAACATAGACCGCTGGATTTTGTCGCGGTTGGCTAACTGCATCGACGTGTCCAACAAGGGCTTTGAGAAGTACGAATTTGCCCAGACTACCAGTGCGTGCTACGACTTTTGGCTGTACGATCTGTGCGACGTATATCTGGAATGCTTGAAGCTAGTGTTCCAGTCCGGAACAGAGGAAGCTACTGTCGGGGAAGAGATTATGGGGGTTTTTTTCTGAGGGGAGGTGGGGGGGGGGGGGGGGGGGGGGGTGTTTGTGTCTGTGGGTTTTAAGTTATTGGAAAGAGGGAGAGATGTTTGGTTGGTGGGTGGGAAGGATGGAGGGAAAGGGGGGTTGATGAAGAGGGGAGGGGGGTGGGGGGAAGGCTGGTATTAGGGGGGGGGGTTGTTGGATCGTGGGGGGGGGGGTGTGTGTTTTGTTGGGGGGGGGGGAGGGAAGGAAAAAAAAGGAAGGAGAAGGAAAAGGGGGGGGGGGGGGGGACGGGGAAAGTGCGGGGGGGGGAGGACGGAGAAAACAGAGGGGGGCAAGTCACTCTGCCACGTTGTGTTTGTGATGATTGTGTTTGTTGTGTGTTTTTGGGTGTTGGAAGGTGTTTCTGCGTCTGAACATATTATGTCAACACTTCAATCAAAAATCTTTGCTTGCTGGCAACCATTACGCTAATCAGCTGAAAATGAAGTTTCTACATAAATCCATCAGTGCGAGCTTCAAGACGACAAAGATTTTTCATTAGTTGCTAACTGACAAACGTAAACAATGGCTTTTTCCGCGAATTTCTCGTATTTGAAAAATCGCCTAATCAATCCACCACGGTCATTTCGAAGAGGAAGAGGTAAGCTATCCGATACAATTGGATGATTACATGGGTAACTTTTGTGCCACGAGAAATTTACGAAAGAAGCCATTGTTTACGTTTGTTAGTTAGGCCGTAATGAAAAATCTTTGTCGAAGTTTTTGTAGTGGCCGGTGAGTGTCGAGAAACCACAACATCCCATTTGACGGAAAGGCAGCTCGGAGCCGGATTATGGCTTTATTCCTTTCTCCTCCATGGTCACCTGCAAACCTGCCTGCAAAGCAATATTCGATGTTCCCGACGCGCGCTGTGGTGTTGATGGTGTGGTGTCTTTGAGGTACCTTCCCGAGGTAGACGACCTAGCTTAGACGCGAAGGAGCATCGTCGTGAACGTTATTGTGAGGGAGGGGCTGAACGGCTCTTGGCCGGGTTCCAGAAATGGACGCTCAGAGTCTGGGTGCCCAACAAAGGAGAGGCAGTAGCTCTGGGAGATCACCCGTTTCGATGGATTACCGTGCAAGTGCCTAACTCTAGATCAGTCTCCGTAATAGAATGAGCTCGGCCGCTAAGTACTCAACAATAGGAGGGGTAGTATGACGAGGCCGGGTACAAATGCTATCGACGGGGCTACTGGTACTTGAGAAGGTCTACAAGATTGATGCAGTGAGGAGAATGAGTGTAGTCTGTTCCGATGTTCAGATTCAACTGGTTTATTTCAATTCAAAGATTCCCTTTGAATGTCTAGCGCCGCATGGGCAATACGAAGTTAAGGAGAAGTGAAGATTATGACCCTGCTTGCGCATATATTGCTTTTACTCTTTTCGTGTCCTTCATGACCAATTATTCTTGCTTGTTGCAATGATTGTACCTTGCCTTCCGTTCTAGCGTGAAATGATCGTGCCAAATCTAATTAATATAGGATATGAAATATTCGCTATGTCGCGTTCGTAACATTCGAAGTATTAAACAGTGTTGTGATTTTTGTAAAAATAAAAGCTATTTGAAATTGGAAAGAAATTTCACGGTGACGGCGATTTCTTGCTGATTGTGATCGTGAAATTTATATTTTTTTGGCGAATCAGAACGTATTCAACAACATCATCGTTGCATTCGATACCATTCCGTCACTGGTTGGAGCAACGACATGCGTAAGATAGCTTTCGATGTCCTTTTCTAATGTTGTCCACATCAAGGAAACAGTGCCGGTATTATCAACGGTATAAAAATTGCCCAAAAGGCATATGCCTCTTTTCTGCACGCCATCCGGACAAATCAAAGGCACGCTGGTCACCGGACAACTGCGTGTTTTTCCTACAAAAGTATCGATCTAATAAGATTTTTTCTTAAAAACATTAGTAAAATTTACCTGTTTTATACTTAAAGCTAGTGACATGGCACAGAATTTTATCGCTAAGAAGCACCCAATCACCTGTAGATACATGCTGCAAAGGAACGTTTTGTGCCGTGATTGTTTGTTCGTGCTGTTGTTGTTGCCGGAAGCGCTGTAGCCTGTCACTCGATCGTTTTAGACGACCCGAAGAGAGCAGCCAGATGACGTAAGATTTTTTAATATTGATTATACGTCCATTAACTATAATGCGGAATATGTGAGCCGTATCATCAGGAACATGGTGACGTATAAGCTCAACGGCTTCTGCTTGACTGAATATATCTTCCACATTCTCGACCGTCATCGGCTCCGATTCTGCTTCAGTAAACATAGGTGTAAACTGGGGACGTAACGGTAGATCCAGGTTATCTAATTTGAAAAATTGAAAATAATACTACTGTAGATATTTCTTTGAATTATTTAATTTTTGTTTTAACCACGTACCATCGGGCACAGTCAAAGATCCAAGTGATACAAATTCGAACTTAGTGTTTTTTTGCTTGCCATGTATGCTATCTGTAAAATCAATATCGTTATCGATACATCCAAGTGATACTAACAGTTTCCTGGCATCTTTTTCGGCTTTGTTAATAGCCGATACTATTTCCACGTCAGTTGGCAAATCATTAGCATGAACTCTGGCTGCTTTCGCGTCCTGTTTCCGTTGTGTGGGAAAATTCAATGACTTGTTGCGATATGTGATGAGCAACTTCATGTTAACTTTGCGTATCCTTTTTTCAACTTCTTTGATGGTGAAATTAACTGCCGTTTGGTTAACTGAAGTCATGGATCGAAGCTCTCTGAATGCACTCTCACATGGTTGGCTAGATAGGTGGCTCACGATGAATTGCTCAGGACTTCCACGCATATGGACTATATGTTGTATAAGCCCATGTGCGTTTAACTCTAGGGACATATAGGCGTTGTATGTGGGACACTGCTGGAATGTTGTTGTTTTGTTGTAACTCAGCCAACGCCACGCTCGAAGCAGTAGTAACGATGTCCTGAAATTGGTTGCGACTTTAGAATGTATCCATCCGTTTTTCTGCCAACTATGTTTACCTGGCCTCATTATTTTCTAAAGATATTCAGAGACTGGAATCTATACATGTATGACCCAGACTTTGAAGGGGGAAAGAAGCGGGGTTGAAAAACAGGAGGCAAAATACGCAGGAAAAGAAATATGTTGCTAATGGAAGAAATCACATAATTTTTCTCGCGGCTTATGTAAAGTTACGGTTTATAGTTTTCCAATATGTTGAATCTTATAAAAAAATCAGAACCCCACCCATACATTCTTGACAAGTTTTCAAGAGATTCGTGAAAATCAGAAAGAATGGCGGTACTTACCACACCATAACAACCCGGTCAACGGGTTTTGTATCCTCGTCGGTAAAAGCAATGTATATATTTCTCATTATATCTAAATATATTGCTGTTCCTCTGCTTCCAGGGACAGTTTCATTCAAATGTTGAATCAAATCGGTTGCCATCAGCTTTAGAGATGGATCGAATTTCATTTTATCGTTGGGGTTTAGGTCCGAGGGATTCAATTTATGGATGCCTTTGCAGCCTTGCTGGACCATTTCATTTATAATAGCGACCGATACGGCGAATTGTCCTATACATAAATGTTGTACGAAATAATACTTTTATTCATTACTTGACTAATCATAGAGATAAAACGTCTTACCTAAACGCATATGTCGCTTCGGATCTAACAAAGCGTGACGTAGTTTATTAACTAGGTGCACTGTATCTTGAATATACACGGGTTCACTGGTGAGGTCTGCGGCAAAATATGGCCCGAACATGGCACTAGCAATTGGACTCGGTAACCCTGACTTTTCTTTCATAGCTTTCAACAGTCGCGAATCTCCATCTGATGAGATACTGACCACTGATATTCCAACCTTTTGTAGCTCAGCTTCAACAAAAGCCCATCGGGACATCACGTCTAAGGATGTAAAACGATTGTCGCTACACATGTAGAAAATACACATGGGTGAAGCACCAGAAGCCATGGGTAAAGCCATAATCACATACAAATATTCTCCGACATTGTAAGTTTTCATGTCATTAACCATTTTGGTTAAAGATTCGGCCTGAAACATATGCTTACATGGCATCCCGTGGATATTGATCGGTGCTACCAAGCCTCGTAATGCATCAGACCGTTGATCGTATTCAATATTTGGGGAAAGTGCAGTACCGTCTTCACTTAATGCAACCACTAACGGGTATTGATGGGCATTGAGGTATCTTAGTAAGGACTGCACCATTACTTTTGCCTCTTTGGTCTCTGAAGTGTGCTTAACTATGTGTCTCTTTACCGTTTTAATGCTCGGAAGTTTCATGTTCGCTTGCCGGAACAGATAGTTCGCATTTCCTCCCGTTATGAGATCATACGTTGCACAGTCCAATTCTGTGGTGGTATAACGTATCCCCCTTTGCCTGTACAGGAGGGATCGGTCGTTTATTCCGTTGCTAATGTCTAGAAGAGGCCTTCGATCTCTTTGTCGTTCGGCTACAGCAAGCGGCGTCTCCAAACCTAGGTGGATAGGATGGTTTATAAAATATTTGCAAAAGTTTTGTGATAGTGGAAAATTGCAAAAAACTTCTGTGTACTTGAAAAGCTAAAAAAAAAGTTGAAGAAAATAAGACGACAAAACAATCAAATAATGCTCCACAATACGTCTGCTCCGAATTGGGAAATGCTTGTTTAAGGACGAATGCCTCCAGCTAGTGAAAGAGAGGAATGCTGACTGTGTGAAGAAGCTGTAACATGGCATGATAATGATTATGCGGCGAAACTGATAGGAATGAAGTGGGCATTTGTGTCTTCTGAAGGATAAAATTCCAAATGGAAGAATAAAGCGATGAAAGAGCTGTACCATGCTAATCACACCGGAAATTTTAAGATAATTATACTTTGAACCACCCTACTGACTAGTCATAATTAAAATACAGCCCAACATTTTATTTCATTCGATAAACAAAGGATCTCCATTCAAATCATCGACACATTCTTCAGGAACTTCATCAAGGTATTCGGCAGAATATTCATCAAGAACTGTTAGTGCTTCTATATCCAATTTCACTATTTCATTTATAATAGGCACTGAAGCATAAAACAGATTGATGGATGATTGATTGTTGTAATATAAGTAAGTATTATTCTTACCTTTCATATCGATCGGTACAGAATCGTTCTCCTTAAAGCTGTCGTAAGGACTTTCCTCTTTAATATCCTCAGAACAGTACTCAATAGTATTCTCCAAGCCATTTTGTACAGTGCTATTTATGGATATCTCGCCTTCGATATCTTCCAAGTATTCGACAGAAACTAAACGTTTAAATAAATAAAGCAAATAAACTTTTTAAGTGATATGTAAAAACGGTATGTGTACCCATATTAATCTGATTACTTAACAATAAATCCTACGTGATAACAAAGGATCGACGAAAAGAAATCAATCTATTTGCATTCTTATCTTTTAACTCAGCGTAGAATGAATATTGGAAAATTGAGATTAATATGGGAACAGTTACCCTAAATATGTTAAATTACTCCTCACATTCCAAGGTGTTTAGGTTTCGATCAGATTCAATTGCATTGTCGGAAAATGACGGAGATACTACTGATGACTTTAATTCATTGAAAATAAAATCGTTTCGAATCAACAAATCGTTCTCAATATCCTTGTTTTCCATAAGTAGTGGAAGCTTTTTCGGAGGGAGGTAAGCTGAATACGAAGGTTCTGAAATGATACTTTGACGTCGCTTGGTGACTTGCGATGCCACCGAATCCAGTTGGCTTGGATGCTGCTGATCGACATGCCGCGTGAAACTGAATATGTTCCAGTTTCCGGTTATATCGGTGGTTGCTGATAGCCTAACACGCTTCCCGGCCGACATGCATAATGGACATGTAATTTCCGCACGGTGCTGTCCAGGGCTGGAACAATCAGTAATCATCAAGTTGGACATAGAATCAACGTGATTGAGATGATGATACTTCCTAAAATAAGAAGAAACGAAACGACAATAAAAAAAATCTAAACATCGAATATGCTGAAAAATTGGTTAAGCTTTTCTTAACACTGCTTCTAAAGATATTATATGGCTTCAAAAGTCCTCAATAATGGTATATTTCTTTCATCTTTTTATTCTAGACCATTTTGTCGTCCAGCTGTTTTGTTTCAAATGTGATCGTACATAATAATTTACAATTCCATAAGTGCGTTCTTGGTTAACGTTGTTTAAAAAATAGGAGTGTTAATATATTTTTCCTTCATTTCCTCCTTGCCAGCAATAAAAATATCTAATATTTGTAGCTTAACTCGAGATTAAAATCATCGTCGACCAAGGGCTGATTTCTTCACCCTCGCTTCAATTTTAAATCAGGTTTTTCCATATAGTTAAACCTGGTTTAGTGCTTAGGTGGAGGTGAAGAAATCAGCCCTAAGCCCATTGAAGGATGTTATGACATGGCATCCCATGTTAAATTATATCCGATGAACATTGAACAATACCAAGTGATTATGCAGATGTTCGTTTACTGTGGGTCTGGAAACATTAAGCTCCTACTGGACCACATGGCCCAAATTGTATTTGTGTCTTCCGATGACAATGCTTCCATTATCGAATAATGAAAAATGACAAGAGAAAAAATGGGCATCAAGCCAACCGTGGAAAGTAGAACAGTTCGAAGCGAATTAACCACTGGAAATCATAAATTAGGTAAATGGTATTACATATCTCAGAACTATCTTCCTTGGGAAAGCCAATTCATTGCTTTCAGTGGTTGATCCGCTTAATATTTGTATGTTCTGCGGACGTATTATTAGATAATTTGCATTGGCACCTTTTTTTTTAATAACCACGATGTTAGTGTAGGGTAAATGAAAATGGCAATAGAATTTGATTTAAAAAAATTAAGAAATACACATATTAAAATAATAATTAGTATAATCAATGGGCTAGCTATTTTGATTGATTTTTTACGTACGGTTTATAAAAATGTGCCGAAATCTTGAGACGAAGTCTTTCAATCTTTTCGGTAACGGACTCCGGATGCCGCTGGAAGTCGGAATTTTCGATTATTGTTATCGGCCTGATGAACTTTTTGATCCCGTATTTTTCTATAATGTTTGCCAAATCCAGCAAGCATAGAATTTCTCCCTCAAGGAATTTGAATTCATGGGGTCGGGATTCATACCGCCCGTATACGCTTTCAAGCGAGGGGCCACAAGTGAGCGCTTTCTCAATAGCAACATCTGCCATCTCCCGTAAATCTCTTTCAATGAGCAAAATTGACTCTCTGGTCAATCGGCTGAGCGACTGGCTACATAAATTAGACAATCTCAGGATGTTTTTTAAATGGGGATTAATACATCCGTACATGCCTTCTAGTTTTTTCCAGAAGTAATCCTGCAATATTTGAAAAAGTAAAACTAAAAATAAGGGGAATAAAACTAGGAATTAAACATACCTCGTCCATGATATTGGAATAAAAGATTTCACGAGTAATAAACTGATTTATGTAATTTATAAACCTATCTGGCTGCCTGTCTGAAAAGTGATATGCAAACAAAATAAAGCTAACGAAACGAGAACTTTGCAATCGTTCTACAGCTTTTCTATATTTGACAGGTTAGACGGGTTTATTTACATGAAATGTAACATACAGTGATTATTTAGAATATAATGCTGTCAAAAATGGATTATTTATACAGCGCAGAGATTGGCCTATAATCAATCTAAGAAATTATGTAAACATGCATTTAAGTGATGCCAGAAATGATGGAAATTTATCTTTCATGTGGTGGAAGGTGTTTGAATTGTGTCAATAGTGTGTTTTTAGGGTGGTAACACAAGGTGGCAGAGTGACTTGCCCCCTGCAGAGGGTGGTCGGGAGTGGCGAGGTAAATTGATTCCCACGCGTTCAATTGTGAGGTTTTCTTTACATTTTAAACTAATTTTGAGTTTTCCCAATCCACACAGCGTGTGCAGCCACACTCGAATCCACCGGATTTCTGTGTTCTCTTAAGCGAACTTTTAATTTTCGTCGAGTTTGACCGATGTATTGCAGTTTTTGCAGGGCATTTGATAAATTCCCGACTTTTCAGACGATGAGGATTGTAATGTTTGTATAAAACGGAAGGCTGATCTTTGTAAGTTCTTCATTCTCTGGTTTCAGGTTTGTGGCGTTCTGTCTGTGTCTCTTCCTTTCGTGTTTGCGGAGGATTTTATCAATAAATTCTTTATCATACCCGTTTACTTCAGCAGATTGATGGATTTTGTTTCGTTCAGTTACGAAATCTACTCTCTGCATGGGGATATTGGAAAGACGCTGCGCCATTGAATGGAAGGCCGCTTGCTTTTGGGCACCGAAATGGTTTGGATCGGATGTGATGTACCGGTCTGTAGAAGTAGGTTTGCGGTAGATCCCGAATTAAAGTTTGTTGTCGGTGTTCCTGCTGATCATCAGATCAATAAAGGGAAGCTTTCCATCAGTTTCTTTCTCTAATGTAAACTTTATAGTTCTATGTTGCGAGTTCAACAATTGAAGTAACTGTGGTAGGTAACGTTCTTTTACAGCTGCGAAAATATCGTCTACATAGCGTCTTCAGATACGAGGGAAGAGATTTTCTTTCTGCAATTCTACCTCAAAGTCGCTCATGAAAGCGTCTGCCAAGAGTGGTGATAGCTTACTGCCCATGCTGAGACCGAACGTTTGTTTGTAGAGCTTTCCCCTAAACGAAAAGAAGTTCTGGTTCATGCACGCTTCCGTCACTAACAGATATACCTCGATGTGGTTGGGTGGTACTCGCTTCCGCTCCAAATATCTTCGCAGGCTTGCTAACGCATCAGGCACGGGTATGTTTGGAAAAGTGCAGTTACATCAAACGACACCAGGACTTCACCCCGTCGTAACTCGAAATCTTTCAACTGGTCTGCCAGTTCTATTGAATTTCGAACGCTTTGTCCATGGGTTATGGGATACTTTTTCATTTCATCAACCAGCCATGCAGCCATTTTCTCGGTTGATGTACAAATGTTCGACGAAATCGGTCGCATCGCTGATGTGGTCGTGCCTCGTGAATAACCTCCCCTTACTTGTTGTCGTCCTTGCGGCTTCCGGCTTTCGATAAATAACGTTGATTGAATTGGTTACTTAAACAATTTGGATTTTCACGATGCGCTGGCAAAATTTTGATGCATTTGATGCTCCTCTTGCTTGGGCGTAATTTTAGAACAACAAATGTCAAAATCAAAATACAGAGACGTTGATCATAGAATAGTGTTTATTGGCTAAGGGAATTTGTATTTTTGATCACACTTTGGAGCTAATGCTTCATGGATTTGCAAACATCTGACATGTCGATCAGAATACTCGACATTAACGATTAATACGAGCATTGATCGATCCCTCGTCGGCTAGAGTGGACTCAGATTTAGATTTAGCTTAGGAGGCTTATTATTTTAAACAATGGAGAAGTACCCATACTTCGCGCACTTAGGCCCTTAACTTCGCGCGTGATCGTAACTACGTTTAGATTTGTAATTTTGAAAAGTATGTGAGTATAAAAATAAATTTTTAAAAGCGCAATGCACTACAAACTGTTGGTTAAAATACATGAGGTTAGGGCTCTTCGCGGTATTTGGCGTTATCACACAACAAGGAATGTCATCCAAAAATTCTTACAGGAGCAGTTGACATATGCTGCTTGATTTTATAGTAGACAATTCTTTTCGATCATTCCCTTTCGGATCTCAAACAGTACAGTCCAAATCTTCTGACGCACCTTCCATCGTCAACAGCTTAGCATCCCGTCTCATTTCCGCATTTTTATGCGACTTCTTATGAATCACAAGATTATAGCTCTTACAGAACCGCTTATCACACAAATCACACTTGAACGGCTTTTCCCCAGTATGGGTCCTTGTGTGAATCCTGTAGTCACAGCTGTTGTATACATAGGATAAAAAAATATAGTTTAGAATCTTCCGGTACACTATCCAGCCATGTTTGAACCTACCTTCGTTTGAATGTTTTCAAGCAGTATTCACATGTGTACGGTCGAACAGTTGTGTGGTTCATTTTGTAGTGATAGGCACGATTCGATGCACGGGAAAATTTCTCTCCACATATTTTACATTCATATCTAAAAATATTTATAATTTCTAATGAAATTGAGTACTAGTTAGCATGTTCAAAGGAACCCTCACCGCTTGATATCGGTATGCTCTGCCAGGAAATGCTGTTTCAAAGTTGCAGATCTATAGAACGTCTTTCCGCACCTATCACATGTATGCTCGACCTGCTTCTCGTGAACGATTGTTATGTGCTGTTTTAACTTTCGATGTTCAGTATACTTTTTCGGACATTGATCACACGGAAACATGGGACGATCTTGATCATGAGTCATCTGATGCTTGGCTAAGTGACGGTAAGTGATAAATTCTCCACAGGTCTGACATTGCACTTTGTGAGGGACAGGTATTTTTTCTTTTTCCTTGGACTTTTTACGAGGTTTTCTGAGCCGTTCCTGTACAGTCAAACCCTGTTCATGTGTATGTTTAAGTATGTCTAGCTCGGGTTCAAATTGCTTAAGCAATGTACCGCTTTCCCGATCACTACTTTGGTATTCTTCTTCAAGTTTACACAGAACGAGCGCTGACTCTGGGCCATTTGGTTCAAGTTTAACTAATTCCGACGGGATTATAATCTTGGCGTACATTTTGCGATAGGTGTCATCATTCTGAAGACACTTTCTGCGAAATTGAATGAACTGTTCGAGTAGGGTGTGGCACTGGTTGCACATAAATTCCCGACGTGCGGGATCCACTATCACCTGAAAGTCGAAAAATGAATGATCGATTTATCCATTTCTGTGTAGAAGCGAAGAGTTTACCTCAATAGTAGTAATTTGGAGGATTGATTCGATTATTTTTGCGTCATGGTTAAGAACAACAACAGATCCCGGATCTATCAGCTCCAAACAAAGTCTGCATATATGTGGCTCCAGGTCCATCTGCACAGATAACGATATCAAATGTAAACTTTTTCATCAAAGAGCATTCTAATACCTATTATAATAAATACATAATGATGACAAATCGACACCATGCTACGGTTAAGCAATTTTGAAACAACACTGCCAAACATAAACATTAAGAACAACACTATTTTTCATCTAACAACCAGGTAGATTTTGCTAGTGCAATCGATTGTCTTACCTTTGGAGTTCCAATGAAATGGTTACCTGAACACTGCGTATTGTTCAGATAAAATAGTTTCACGCCAAATAAAAGCAGGAAATAATCATGTTTATTCTCTTGTTCAAATACACATCATAGAAACGTAGACATAACTTTTATTTTCGAGCAAACGTCAAAAATTGTTGCGGGGATGCCAAAGGATGAAAATAAAAAAAAAATCTAATAAAAAAAAAAAAAAAAAAGGGAAAGTCGGTAAAAATACTGAAAACCGCACAAAAGTGCACTGAAACCATCGACCAAAAATGTGGGAGAGTCGGATTTACCGCACAGGGGAATCTGCGTTGGTTTCGGATTACCGGACTAAAGAACGACCACGAAGTTTAGCGAAATAGAAAAGGGAAACTTGTATTCTGATCTGAATAGTTCAGGGTACAAAGTTGTATTGAAATGTATCTCTTTCTCTCTCTCTGGTCGCGCCGTCTCGGCGCCGGTGTGTAGCGGCCAACCCAATGGTAAAATGATGTGTAGAGTTGACCTACCTTGCTGGATGACGAGGGGCGAGACACTGCTGATTCTCATAAAAAATACGGTATTGATGGAAAGTAGGGAAAAACGTTATTTATTCATTACTTATATCGAATTCGTTTTTGAACCTAGGTTGGAACCAGTTCCAACCTGCGATACCCGAACTTATTGTCAGGGCGAACCTCAATCCGATACGAGTTACAAATAAAACCATACACACTAAAGTTTAACACACAACAGGCCGACCCAATTTTGATACCCGATCCAGTTTGAAACTGGATCAAAAACAAATTCGCTATTTTGTCGATAGCGTCACACAACTTTGCCGACGGCTCACCCAGCAAACTGCTCCTCCTCCATAGTACACCACGTAGCCTGTTGTTGACTTCCGGGTACTCTTGTCTCCTGCCCAGTCCGAATCCGAAAATGCCACCAATTCTTCAGCCTTCTTGCTTCCAAATTCCAGTCTCCAGTCTTTGGTACCTTTCACGTATTGCACCCCGCGTTTCGCAGCCGTCCAGTCCACCTCCGTGAGTGCGCTAAACTTCCGGCCAAGAATCCCATCGCTCGTTGCAATATCTGGACGCGCACACACCGCTACATAGGGAGGTGCGCCGACCACGCTCCTGTTCTTCATTCTATCTTCGAACGGTTTGCTCTCAACCTCCTCTCTCAGATAGCCCTGATCCATGGGCGTTGCCGTCTTCGCTTCACTTAGACCTACTCATTAGAAACCAGCTTGTCAATGTAGGTGGCCAAACTAAAACTGAACACGTTGTTCTCCCTTCGAACATCCAGCCCTCGAAAGTGCTTGACATCACCGAGATTAAAAATATCAAAGTGATTATTCAGCTGCTTCTGAACGAGAGTTAACTCTGCTTAGCTCTCAGATCCGACGAAAAAATCATCCACGTACACGATCATGCACACCTTCTTGCCATTGCACGAATATACACGGATCCGCTGAACTTGCTTGGAATCCTATTTCTTTCAGAACACCGGTTAACTTACGGTTCCAAAATCGAGCGGACTGTTTCAGACTATAAATAATTCTTCGAAGCAGGCACACGATCTCCTCCTCACCGCGAACTTCGTAGCCGGGTGGCTGGCGCAAGTAAATTTCCTTTCTATGTCTCCGTAGAGGTACGCGGTGCGCACGTCCAAATTCTTCACTATCATTTCCTACTTCGCAGCCAGAGACAGTAGGATTCGCAGTGTGGCGTGCTTGGTCACACGAGCAAAAACTTCATCATAATCGACGCCGTAACACTGCGTGAACCCCCGGGCAACAATCCGCGAGGCCTTATAGCGGACCACTTCGTTACATTCGTTCCGCTTCACTTTGTAGACCCAATGGCTGGCCAAAATTCTTGGCCTTCGGAAGCGACACCAAATCTCACGTCCCATTGTACTCCTGCGACTGGATTTCACTCTCCATCGCTGCCTTCCACGACACTCGTTCCGAACTGGACACTGCTTGCTGGAACGAAGCTAGGTTCTGTCGACGCCTACCAAATAATCTGACAATCGACTTGGTAGTACGCCCCTAGTCCGACGACCTTCTCTGTTCTCATCTCTGGCTTTCGCACTGTTCACTTCGTCGTCTTCGCCCTCGTCTTTCACTGTAAGAGGGTCTTCATCTGGATCGGGATCGTTCACATCGAAATAGTCTTCACGCTCACTATCTTCACTCGCCAGCTGTTAATTTTCTTCTTCAGCGCCGTCTGATTCTTCTTCCGCTGACTGCTGCTTCGATTCCACTCTCGGAAGAGGCCAATCCACTTCCCCGCTGGATGAACTTTCACCAGATGCTGCTTCCAAATCTGTTCTGCGAGACGATCCGTCGTCCATCTCCAAAAACTTGGCGTCACGGCTTATCGTAACCTTGTCAGTAGAGGTATCAACGAAACGGTAACCCTTGTGGACGTCAGAGTACCATATAAACCGCAACTTTATCGCCTTACTGTCGAACTTTCCCCGTTCGACGTCGGGAATGTAGACGTAAGCAGGACAACCATATACTTTTAAATGGCTTAGTACTTTTCGTACGGAGTCTTGTCCACCGATCTTGACGAAAGCCGATTCTGTAAATAAGAAGCCGTGAGCGCCGCCTCGTCTCAATACCGCTTGTGCAAGCCTGCATCAAGTGGCTTCGTCGTCGCCATCTCCTGCAGTGACCGGTTCTTCCGCTCAGCTACACCATACTGCTGCGGTGTATACGCTGTGGTGAACTGTGCTTTGAAGCCCTCCTTGACAAAGAAATCTCGCAACTCCTAGTTCGCATACTCGCCTCCGCCGTCTGAACGGATAATACGGGGTTTTCGGTTGAAAAGGTTCTCCACATATCGAACGAACTCCACAACCTTCACCGGCGCCTCGGACTTCTTCTCAAGTAGATAAACGACGGTGAACCGGCTGTAGTCATCGATCATCATCATAAAAAACCGTTTACCGCCGGGCGTTGTTGTCCGCATTGGCCCGCACAGATCAGTTTGCACCAGGTCTAAAACGTGTGACGACTTCCTCTCTGCTAATTTGGGAATCGGGTTCCTCGCCGACTTCCCCTCGAGACACGGTTCACAGCTCTCCCGGATACCACAGTCGGTAACGTACATACCGATGCCTAACTTCTCTTCGCGAATCCTTTTGATCGCGTCCGGATGCCTATGTCCCAAACGCCGGTACCACTGATGCTGACAATCAATGGTGTGTGCCTTACCTTCAACGTTCTTCGACGATTCTGCTAGCTTCAGCCGGTACAGACAGCCAGCGTGCTCTCCTACTGCCGTTAATGAGCCGGTAGCGTCACGGATCTCACATCCATCCTGTTTGAAAACAGCAGTGAATCCATTCGCAGTCAGCTTGTCCACCGAGGCTAGGCCACTTGTCAACGATGGAACGTACAAAACGACAACAAACTTCACTTCGACTGCATCACCTTCACCATTCACACCGAGCACTATACCTTCGCCGTATCCTGCTGTCTTTGCCACTTTACCATCGGCCAAAATAAACTTTCGTCACCAGTCATGTGACAGCTTGCTCCACTGTCGATAAACCACGACCCGTCTGAATTACTTCCAACCATAAAGCACACACCACTATTATTTTCTTCACCTGCTAAGCACTTTGTTTTTCTTCGGGCCTCTTCCGCTCTTCACCACTTTTCTTCTGCTTCGTTTGTTGCCAACAATCTCGCCGCAGGTGTCCCGGCTATCCACAATGGAAACACATCCGGTCTTCTATGGCACCACTTTGCTTCCGTCGCATCGTCGAACTTTTCATCGCGCTCGCATCTCTTCATGAACCGCCACTTTTTTCCTTTCTTCGCTCATATTCGTCGAGCAACTTTGACTTCACTAGTTCCACAATCGAGTCAGTGTCCGGACGATCCTCTAAGGCTGTTACTAACCCGCCATAGAAGTCCGGCACACTTCGAAGAATCATGGCGATTTGCAACGGTTCTTGCAAATATAAATCAGCTGTCGACAGCCTATCGTACAGGTCTTCGATTTCCTTTTACCAGGCTAAACTGGCTGTCTTCAGCAACACACAACCCAATAGTAGCGCGAGCTTTTTGTTCGTCTTTCTTCCACTGCGCCGTCACTACAGCCGGTTTCGTTTCGGCAATCACGTACCATAGCTCTTCCTGCATCAACAACATTTCCATGCGGAATTTCCAACTCTGCCAGTTGGTGTTGTTGAGCTTTGCAAACGCAAGTTTACCTAAGTGTGCCATCTTCTCTTCACACAAGAGACACTCGCGACGCGAAACAACAAACAGCACCGTGGGATCACTTTTTCGCAATGTTTTCTACCTTCCGGCACTTAAAGTGCCGTCACACGGCGGCTATTTCTAGTAGATAGTGAGCTACATGCTAGAAAACTATGTAATAGTTCATAGGAAGACCTAAACTAAACTATGTAGTGTTAGCTCATAGTTTTGACTTGCAAGCGATAGATTTACGCTATGATACAGAAGCGCGCCCGTTGTCGTGTGTACACTCTAGCGATAGTTGCTATGTTATAGTAGTAGGCTATGAACTTTTCCATCCGGACGGAATATTTCATAGTTCGTAGGTCGAAGTTTTTTGACAGTTCGTTTGAATTTTTGCATGTTTGTGGTTTCGCGGTTTTTTAAAGCAAAAATGGACCAGGAAAAGAAATTTTACTTGATTGAGCTGTGGGGGATATCCGGTGTTGTGGGACCCAACTAATCTCGATCTCCTGGGGATGTGTATACTTCAAAGTGAGTGTATTATTCTGCTTTGTAGTTCCTCGTCCTAAGAAAGTCTAGACCAGGAGATTTTGATACCTAGCTAAGTACTAAGTATTTTCAAGATGATAACTTAAAGAGACAGATTATGATTCTACCAGTTCCGAAGTTCAACCTTTGATTTTGATCCCTGACTCCAACGTACAATCATCCCCTTTTTTTGAAACTTAAAAATCCGAGTGGCTCGAAACCAAAGCAATTTGAAGCGTTAAAATTCATCATATGATGAGATGGCGCTCCTCTCTAACTGCGTCGAAATCGTGTTCGAACCCATGGAACTAGAAAAACCAAAAAATCAGGCCACAATTCTGGGTAAATCGACCAACTCATTGCTGGAGACGTTGTGGGCTGAAGACTGCCTTGTATAACAAATATTTGATGGCTTTAAGAAACTTGAATAACAAATTTGAGCAGTCCTATGAAGAAAAAATAATTTTCAGAATGTCTCAAGAGTAGTTGATTGTCCTCGCGTCAAATGAGCCATACAACTTGTCCACCATCGGGGCCGAAACTGGCATTTCAGGAGCTAAAGATCATGCACCAGATTTCCAAACAGCAATCGGCAAATGTCCCACGATCAGTGATGTTCCTTTTGCTCCTATGTTGATATACGCAAACTTGTATTCAGCATCCACCATACCCATTATAAAATAAAAAATGAAAGCTGTCATTTTTTCTTCAATACAATAATAGTTTTTAATGTTCATTTCATTTTTGCTGCTCTTAGCACCGGTACGAATAATTTGAAACCTCAAAGCAATGAATTTAACCGATTTCCCTGAATTTCTTTTAAGGCCTTCCCTGAATTTCTCAGAAGAACTTCCCTGACCTTCTCAGAAGAACTTCCCTGAATTTCTCTGAAGAACTTTCAAGAAGTTCTCTGAAGAACTTTCCCGAAGATCGCTGAGGAACTTTTCTGAAGTTCTCTGAAGAACTTCCCCGAAGTTCTGTGCAGAATTCTACCGAGGTTTTCTGAAGAACTTCCCCGATGATCTATGAAGAACTTCCCTGAACTTCTGTGAAGAACTTCCCTGAAATTCCTCTGAAGAACTTTCCTGAAATTCCCTGAATAATTTTCCCGAACTTCTCTGAAATATTATCTGATGTTCTGTGAAGAGCTTCCCTGAAATTCTCTGAAGAACTTCCCCAAACTCTGCAGAACTTCACCGAAGTTCTCTGAAGAACTTTCTCGAACTTTTATAAAGAACTTCCCTGAATTTCCGTGAAGAACTTCCCTGTAGTACCTCTTAAGAACTTCCCTGTAGTTTCTCTAAAAAACTTCCCTGAAATTACTCTGAAGAACTTCTTTGAAATTACTTTCTTTACATTTTCTGAAATTCTCTGAAAAATTATCTGAATTTCTCTGAAGAACTTCTCTGAAGTTTTCGTCAAACTCTTCCCAGTAGTTCCTCTGAAGAACTTCCCTGAAATTACTTTCCTGAAATTCTCTTAAGAAACTTCCCAAACTTCTCTAAAGAACTATCTGAAGTTCTTTTAACAACTTCCAAAAACTCCCGGGAATAATTTTTCAGCTATTCAGAAATTATCTTTTTTTTTTTTTTTTATGTTTTTTCCTGTATTTTTTTAATTATCCTTTTTGTTTGTGGGGTTCTTTTTTTTTTTTTTTTTTGAGGAAGTTCTTTTTTGTTCTGTTTTGTTTTTTTGTGTTGAAGTGGTTCTTGTTTTCCTACTTCCCCCACTCCTTGTGTGTTTTTTTTTTTTTCCTTTTGTGTTATTTTTTTTTTTTTCTTTTTTATTTATTTGTTTGGGCGTTTCTGGGTGTGTCTCTTGTTTTCATCTGTTTGCATTTGGTTGTTGTTTTTTTTTTTATAAATGGTGTCCACGATGAAATTGCCACACTATGAAATTGCTCTAACTTTTTAACCGTCAGGTAGAATTTAATGAAAATTTTGGTGGATTTAGTTCATAGTGCATTATTTACATCCTGCAAGTTTTAAAGTCCTATGATCAAAACTCGCGGAAATGGAGTCGAAAGAACAGCTCGTGCGTTATAAAATCTTGCGCATTCATCACGAGAACAAGGATCTCTCGCATCGTTCCATCGCTAAAACATTGGGAATCGCGAATTCCTCGGTGTCGCGAGTGATTAAGCGGTTCGAGGAACGGTTGACCACCGATCGGAAGCCCAGAAGTGAAGGAAAAAGTATTCCGTACAACACCAAAAATCACAACCGCGTAGTTGGGGCCTTCAACCGAAATCCGAACGCCTCCGTTCGGGATGTGGCTAAGAAGCTGCACCTAAGCCGAAGTTTTGTCCAGAAGGCCAAAACTAAGGCTGGGCTTCAAACGTTCAAGGTACACAAGGCCCCTAATCGCGACGAGAAGCAGAACAAGTCCGCCAAAACCCGTGCCAGGAAGTTGTACCTCAACATGCTGACGAAAGTTGAATGCTGCATCATGGACGACGAAACATATGTGAAGGCTGACTTCAAACAGATCCCCGGCAACCTGTTTTTCACGGCCAAGGATAAGTTCAGCGTTCCGGAGCATGTCCGCACTCAGAAGATGTCCAAATTTGCGAAGAAATTCCTGGTTTGGCAAGCCATCTGCACGTGCGGGAAGCGGAGTGCACCTTTCGTGACCCAGGACACGATGAACGGACAGGTGTACATAAAAGAGTGCCTCCAGAAGCGGCTGCTTCCTCTCCTGAAGGCCCACAACGTCCCAACAATCTTCTGGCCGGATTTGGCCTCATGCCACTACTCCAAGGACGTGCTGAAGTGGTATGCGGACAATAAGGTCAATTTCGTGCCGAAAATGTTCAACCCTCCCAACACTCCGGAGCTCCGCCCCATCGAGAAGTACTGGGCGATTATGAAGCAGCACCTTCTTAAACGACCTAAGGTAGTGAAGACAGTCGAGGAACTGAAGAAAGTATGGGTTTACATGCAAAAAACGGTTGATTCACAGGTTGTGCAGAATCTTATGGCCGGGGTTAAGGCCAAGGTGCGGGCATTTGCGTATGGACTGTAAATAAAATACGAGTAAAATGGTAAAATGAAGTTTAATATTATTTCTCAATCCCTGAAAATTTGATGGCAATCGGATGAAAACTCGAATTTTGCGAATCAATTTTGTGTGTGGCAATTTCATCGTGGACACCCTTTAGTAAAGGGTGTCCACGATGAAATTGCCACACTATGAAATTGCTCTAACTTTTTAACCGTCAGGTAGAATTTAATGAAAATTTTGGTGGATCTAGTTCATAGTGCATTATTTACATCCTGCAAGTTTTAAAGTCCTATGATCAAAACTCGCGGAAATGGAGTCGAAAGAACAGCTCGTGCGTGATAAAATCTTGCGCATTCATCACGAGAACAAGGATCTCTCGCATCGTTCCATCGCTAAAACATTGGGAATCGCGAATTCCTCGGTGTCGCGAGTGATTAAGCGGTTCGAGGAACGGTTGACCACCGATCGGAAGCCCAGAAGTGAAGGAAAAAGTATTCCGTACAACACCAAAAATCACAACCGCGTAGTTGGGGCCTTCAACAGAAATCCGAACGCCTCCGTTCGGGATGTGGCTAAGAAGCTGCACCTAAGCCGAAGTTTTGTCCAGAAGGCCAAAACTAAGGCTGGGCTTCAAACGTTCAAGGTACACAAGGCCCCTAATCGCGACGAGAAGCAGAACAAGTCCGCCAAAACCCGTGCCAGGAAGTTGTACCTCAACATGCTGACGAAAGTTGAATGCTGCATCATGGACGACGAAACATATGTGAAGGCTGACTTCAAACAGATCCCCGGCAACCTGTTTTTCACGGCCAAGGATAAGTTCAGCGTTTCGGAGCATGTCCGCACTCAGAAGATGTACAAATTTGCGAAGAAATTCCTGGTTTGGCAAGCCATCTGCACGTGCGGGAAGCGGAGTGCACCTTTCGTGACACAGGACACGATGAACGGACAGGTGTACATAAAAGAGTGCCTCCAGAAGCGGCTGCTTCCTCTCCTGAAGGCCCACAACGTCCCAACAATCTTCTGGCCGGATTTGGCCTCATGCCACTACTCCAAGGACGTGCTGAAGTGGTATGCGGACAATAAGGTCAATTTCGTGCCGAAAATGTTCAACCCTCCCAACACTCCGGAGCTCCGCCCCATCGAGAAGTACTGGGCGATTATGAAGCAGCACCTTCTTAAACGACCTAACGTAGTGAAGACAGTCGAGGAACTGAAGAAAGTATGGGTTTACATGCAAAAAACGGTTGATTCACAGGTTGTGCAGAATCTTATGGCCGGGGTTAAGGCCAAGGTGCGGGCATTTGCGTATGGACTGTAAATAAAATACGAGTAAAATGGTAAAATGAAGTTTAATAGTTATTTCTCAATCCCTGAAAATTTGATGGCAATCGGATGAAAACTCGAATGTTGCGAATCAATTTTGTGTGTGGCAATTTCATCGTGGACACCCTTTAGCTGCCGAATGTGCCCATGATTACTGCCAAAATGTATTTTTTAAAAATTTAAAAAAAAATATTTTACAACCAAAAAAAAAATCTCGCGTGTTCACCGAAAAAAGATTAGTGGAGAGAGAGGGGGGAAAATTTTTTTTTCTAAATTTTTGTTGTATTTTTAAATCACAATAAAATCCAATATTTTACGCACTCCCTCCACCCCCGGGATATTAGACGGCGCAGAAATTTAAAAAAAAAAAAAAAAAAAAAACACAAATCAACAAAAAAAAGACCAGGGAAACGGGTACACATGTCTTTTTAATTTAAACCCAAAAACACCTTAAACGAGGCGGGGACACCCGCTGCTACGGAATAATCAGGTTGGGTATAAAGAAAAGGCGAGGTAGATATCAAGCATAATATTTGTTTTGGACTCAGGATAGGTTAGGTACCAGAAATGTTAGCTGTAGGTACAAGTGTTTGTATTTAGAAAATAGGATAAATACGGCAGGTGGCGAAGGTTTTCTTTCAGTCGAGTATTAGTACACGACACTGAAGAAGTCTGCACATTGTAGACGAAATACGCGTATCTTTCAAGATAAGCAATAAAGGTAGTTGGAATTAAATGGAAATTACTACTCATTCTTCTTATTTTCTAGTAACAAGGGACAGCCCAATGGTATGCAAAAGTGACGTAGAACTTCGTGGCAATGTCTAATGAATGTTGCTATTTTCAAAGCGCCAGTATTAGAAAAGAGGCGACTTTGATTGATAAGATCAAACAATTATCTGTCAAAATCTTGCAAAAGCCATTCTAATCGAGCAGGCGATCTGTCAAATGGTTGAGACTGACATCTTTCCTAATACAGGCTCTCTAATTATTATGTGCAGGAAAATACACTCTTTTCTTGAAAATGTTTTGGTGAACGGTGCAACACGCACGAAAAACTAACTGAGATATATACACGCATACACACCCAAACCGGCAAGTTTATGACTCTGTCGCCCGTGTTGGGAAACAACCGTACAGCTGTACTTGATTGGTTGATTTTTGTTTTGAAGGCGCTCTACAATTATTATTATTTTAACAGTAAACAATAGTTTGCAATATTAAAATTAATGCGTAGTTAATGACCTTATCGATTGTTGCAAACATTTCGGAAATCGACTGTGAAATAACTGAGTTATTAACGTTCAAAATCTAACCATATTTCGTGACGCACTCGCAACGTGTACCTCAGTATTGAAAACACAGATGCAGTTCGAGTTGACAGCCAATTTAGCTTAAAATTTGGGAGAAGAGTCAGGAATCGATAGAGTAAGGTGAAGCTAAATAGATCCTTGTATTATCCTACGTGACAGTCATCAATAGATTTTGGGAAGTGATGAGACGAACTTCTTCCAACAGTTTCGACCACTCTTTTTTACTCAACTTTTCTTTCTTGTGCATTTGGGGTTTTTGTGGAGTGTTGTTTCTTTATGGCCCAATTTTTTTTGTTGGGGGGGAGTTTGGGTGGGTTGGGGGGGTTGCCCACCCCCGATAAAGGGTGTCCACGATGAAATTGCCACACACAAAATTGATTCGCAAAATTCGAGTTTTCATCCGATTGCCATCAAATTTTCAGGGATTGAGAAATAACTATTAAACTTCATTTTACCATTTTACTCGTATTTTATTAACAGTCCATATGCAAATGCCCGCACCTTGGCCTTAACCCCGGCCATAAGATTCTGCACAACCTGTGAATCAACCGTTTTTTGCATGTAAACCCATACTTTCTTCAGTTCCTCGACTGTCTTCACTACCTTAGGTCGTTTAAGAAGGTGCTGCTTCATAATCGCCCAGTACTTCTCGATGGGGCGGAGCTCCGGAGTGTTGGGAGGGTTGAACATTTTCGGCACGAAATTGACCTTATTGTCCGCATACCACTTCAGCACGTCCTTGGAGTAGTGGCATGAGGCCAAATCCGGCCAGAAGATTGTTGGGACGTTGTGGGCCTTCAGGAGAGGAAGCAGCCGCTTCTGGAGGCACTCTTTTATGTACACCTGTCCGTTCATCGTGTCCTGGGTCACGAAAGGTGCACTCCGCTTCCCGCACGTGCAGATGGCTTGCCAAACCAGGAATTTCTTCGCAAATTTGGACATCTTCTGAGTGCGGACATGCTTCGGAACGCTGAACTTATCCTTGGCCGTGAAAAACAGGTTGCCGGGGATCTGTTTGAAGTCAGCCTTCACATATGTTTCGTCGTCCATGATGCAGCATTCAACTTTCGTCAGCATGTTGAGGTACAACTTCCTGGCACGGGTTTTGGCGGACTTGTTCTGCTTCTCGTCGCGATTAGGGGCCTTTTGTACCTTGAACGTTCGAAGCCCAGCCTTAGTTTTGGCCTTCTGGACAAAACTTCGGCTTAGGTGCAGCTTCTTAGCCACATCCCGAACGGAGGCGTTCGGATTTCGGTTGAAGGCCCCAACTACGCGGTTGTGATTTTTGGTGTTGTACGGAATACTTTTTCCTTCACTTCTGGGCTTCCGATCGGTGGTCAACCGTTCCTCGAACCGCTTAATCACTCGCGACACCGTGGAATTCGCGATTCCCAACGTTTTAGCGATGGAACGATGCGAGAGATCCTTGTTCTCGTGATGAATGCGCAAGATTTTATCAAGCACGAGCTGTTCTTTCGACTCCATTTCCGCGAGTTTTGATCACAGGACTTTAAAACTTGCAGGATGTAAATAATGCACTATGAACTAGATCCACCCAAATTTTCATTAAATTCTACCCAACGGTTAAAAAGTTAGAGCAATTTCATAGTGTGGCAATTTCATCGTGGACACCCTTTACTATAACAATGTTGGAGATTTTGTACCAGGCCAGGACTAAGCGGGTTTAAAGGCAGGATGGGCTCCATGGAACTTCAGAAAAGGCAGGAGGTGCATTTGTAGACATTCATCCTTTTAAGTTTGCCGGTTGATGGTGCCAGATAAAATGAGGGGTAAAGCGTTTTACAACATCCACGCAGAAAAAATAATGAATTTCAACAGACGCTCAAAATCCCCCCACGTTCAATTGCAAGCCAAAATAAGCGTAGACAACGAAATTGTTTGCACCCTCTCATACAATTGATCTGATAACCATTTTTTCGCCCCTATGTTCTTTTTCCGACACCATCACTGCAATCATTTGATCGATTGTGATGAAAGTCTGTTGATGTCAACATTGCACTGTCAGGTCATGTCAGGCAACTTTTTAGCATTTTTTAATTGAATGTTAGAACAAATAATTGTGGAATTTTTTTTTTCGAAAAACGTATGCACACAGCAAAATCTAGCTAAAAATAAAGTTGCATTTTAACATTCTTTCCATTATTTTGAAATTAGAGAAAATCCATCCATCCCAAAGGGTAATTATTAGCTCATTATTCAAAATATAAATATCATCAAAATATTATGATTCGGATTGGTAATATCTGTGTGCTTGAACTTTGCGCTTGGATCCACCCATTAAGTTTTACACAGTGTACTCAGTCTCCTGTCTTGAAGAGTTTCCTCTTGATAATCTTACCAATAAGGCCCTTAGCCATGGGTGGTCTCTGCTGTACCCAGAAGTAGTATCCATTCTATTCGGTCCTTGGATGCACTGTGCCTTCTACTGCGCTGTATTTGATGATGCACTCTGAACCGATGTGGCATTCGCTGCCCTAGAATCAGAACTTGCATCCCCTTGGCTGCCACCATTACCCGAACTACCCTTCTCGGGTGATCCTACTTCCTCGTCGGACTAGGAGAATGTGCTCTAATATGGGTCTATGGATCTAGAATTCGGCCTATCGTTAAAAATTGCCTGTTTTTATTCATATTGATGTGGCAGTGAGGCAATACTACTGTATATTTTTGATTTTCAGCGTAAAAATACTGAATTAATATTTACTTCAAATTTTAAGCATAGGCCAAATCCTAGATCCATAGACCCACATTAGAGCACCTTTCCCTAGTCCGACGAGGAAGTAGGATCACCCGAGAAGCATAGTAGCGTGTGGTGTCGAGTTTTGCAGTTTCGACACGTGAACTTTGACGAACAATCTCGGGCTATATGTCCTCGTTTGAGACAGTTTCGGCAAAGCGACTGTGCTCGTATGAAGGATTCCTTGCTGGATAGTGTCATTTTATGAAAGACTGGACACGTGTGTAATCCATGAATCTCCGTACACGATGGGCACTTAGCGGCATTCCACTTTACGGCGTTGTTACTCGATTTCGGCAAAAACGGGTTTTGTCTAGGTTGTTGTGGTCTCACCCGGGGTTCTGGATTCTGGTTTCGCTGGAAGAGACTCCAGGATTTAGATCCTCCGCTGGATGAAGTCTTGCAAGTCCTGTAGTGTGTCATGCTTCTTAGAGGACGTATACTCTTCCCAGCCACGTCGGGTGACTGGATCCAGACGAGAACTTAGCAGCTCCACCAGCAGAAGATCCTTGCATTCGGCTGGTTCGATGAGTTGATCCAATATCTTAATCGCACGATCGAATCCATCAGCCAATCCGTGCAGATCCAGGATCGATTCCTTCGTGAGCGAGGGCAATTTGACCAGCGCTTGGACTTGCTTCCTCTTCAGTAGTTTGCTGTTGTTGTAGCGTTTTAGCAACGACTCCCAAGCAATCGAATAGTTGTTACTAGTGATCTTTAGCGGATCAACTAGTGCCTTTGCTTCGCCTGCTAAGCAACCTTTTAGGTAGTGGAACTTCTCTACCTCTGGAAGTTCAGCCTTCTCATGAATCAAGGTCGTGTAGAGATCCCTGAAACTAAGCCAATAATCGATATCTCCAGTGAAGGTCTGAAGCTTGATTTGCGGTAGGCGTACGCGATCCATCGCACCTTGTTGAGTGGCGCATGCAGTCCTTGTTGATTGATTGAGTGACGACGCATCATGAAACTCCTGAGCCTTCTCCATCAGGAACGACTTCGCGTCGTAAAAGTGGTTTTCGAAATCCAGTTGCGAGCAATATCCATGTTTCGAAGCCGTAGAGGACGACCAGTCTAATTAATGGCTTGTAGATGGTCAACTTTGTAGTTTGGCGAGCTTGGTTCGACCTTAGCGTCCATCAAAGTCCAAAATAAGCACATTTGCCAGCCAGAATGCGCCTGTGTATATCCCTGCCGGTGTCATTATCGGTGGTCACCAATGAACCTTGATACACGAATTCATCTACCGCCTCGCTGCATGACAGTTTTTCAAATGTAAGTAAGGGAGGTCTCATATTCAGCAGCGATGTATGTGGGGTACACCTTCGTAAAATGCTTCATTCACTCGTCAGCCTCGGAGCTGTTCGGTGTGGCAATGGGCCAGTGTTGTATTGGCAGCTAGCGATGGCAAGTACCCTGCAGGGTACACTGGTGAGCAATCAGACAACTCAGCTTGCAAGCGGCTGACTAGGTAGCCATTGGTTATGCAGTCGTGTGCGAGGCTGTCGGTTGACCAAGCCCGTGGATAACTGATAGTCAGCCAGTTGGCGCAACCATGAGGAGTGAAATAAGGTGCTGGTGTGTGATCTAGTTGGAAGCCATCAATCAGTAATGCGCTTAAGTGGTATGAACGGCCTAAGCAAGCCATCATCATCATCACTAATGTGTGCAGAAAATGCATTAACTAGCATCATTAGCATGGCCAGTTACCAGTAATTAGCAGATAATTGATATCAATTATCTGCTAATAACGATTGCACATATGATGCTAGTATTGCTGACTAATGAAGTGTAGCAAATATAAGTAGAGATGTGAATGGGCTCTACAATAGCTCTAAAGAAGACCGATCAAGACCGACCTGAACCATTAAAAATCTGTCCTTTTTAGGACGACTTATTCGATATTCTCAGCTTAAAAGTGTGTTTGATTTGAATTTCTTTAACTACCCGTTTCATAGATATTTGTCAGTTGGCAGCCAGCGATGGCTAATATTTTCGAACCGCAGATATCTAGCAAACTTACAGCAAGGGGTGCTGCTGAAATGTCTAATCACCGGTTTTTATTCCTCCTCCTCCTGGCTATCCCGAGTGTTGAAATTCCCAATGATGGTCATGCACATTCGGGGGTTGATTGGCTCAATTACCAGCTTCTCTGCCTCACCCATCACAATGCAAGCTGTTCTCAGGTGGTGTATATTGCCACAGCTCTGGTAGATGGTAAGAACATCCCAAAACGTACGCAGCGTGGATCCTTTCTAGGACATCTCCAGCAGCAATTAGATGCTGTTCTTCAATTCGTCGGAAAATAGGAGTTCGAAAGTTCCACGTCCCAAGTTTCCAATCATTAATCCCTATTTGTAGCCTAAGTCCATGCTGATTGTTCTAGTTCGAATCTGTTCCATGGTGTATTATGCATTGCTGTAGTTTTGCCTCCATGGTTTAACAGTCTAGAGCACCATCAGGACTTTTGGCTTTTGTTATAAGAGTCCTGGGCGCTCTTACCTAGCCGATCCATAAATGGAGAATAGACCCGTGACATAAAAACAGACGCTCGATTGTATTTCATTAGGCAGTACACAGGCACCACCACCGGGAGCCGAGCTACCTCACAGCCTAAGCAGTTCATCTGATTCATTTTGCGTGGCTGGTATAAAACCTATTATCAACCGAATATAATTTCAAAACGACAGTAGGCGTTGAGTGCGCAACTAGAAAAAAACTGAAACAGTCTTATTACGAAAACTTGTCAAAACAGAATTATGTAGTGTTAATCGGAAGTCAAACTGAACCATAAAATTCTTTTCATTTGAAAAGTGCAAAAGAAGGCTTCACGTTAAATCCAAGGAACTGCATCTTAAAACTAAGTAGAACGCTCAACACGCCGGAGAAGTGCCCACAGCCTAACAGAAGAGGAGACAAAAGTTTTGTGTGAAATAATAATATTTCAGAGCACCATCCTGTTACAACATAAATATTCAAAATTCAACACCCTCTCGGTCCATATATTATCCAAACACCGGATCAACATGCCAATGGTGAGTAAAATAAAGTCTGTTCCGGAAAGCGTTACAGACACCCTTTCTCCACTATGTTCCACCTCACACCGGCACAACTCTCCGAACGAAAGTCTTGCCAAGGCGACGGACGGAACGCCCCATAATCGTCATATCCCATTGTTTATTCAGTTTGAGAGACAAATTAAAATTCCCGCCTAAGCCAGGCCGAATCGTCTTCCATGTTCTCGAAGCCTAATTTCATATCCACTTGACACGCTCACCCACCCACCCTCGAACCGGAAAACGACGACCAACTTGGAAGTCCTCGATTTTTACAACAAAAACAAGCATAATCTGCCGAGTACGAGGCAGAAAAGTTGTAAAATTGGATTGATAAAAGTTTTATGATTCCGCGCGAGGGGTTCGAGGAGGGCACTGGTAATCCACTGCAACAGCAACAACGCGAAGGCTAATAAGTTTCATTTAATAAAAGCGATGTTTAGTTTAATTGGTACCGGATTGAGTTGCCAAAGTGCTCCGTTTGAGAGCGCAGTTTCGCTTTCTGCCCGGGTGGGGAAGGGAGAAAGCATCATCTTCTCGGCAGCGATGCGGCAATTGGATTTGATTGTTGTTTTACTGTTTTGATGGTAGTTAGTTAGGAAGTTGTTAGCCTATTTGCTTGTCTGCGCCGATGTCTGTCTCCGTTGGGAGCAAATACCTCCTTGTGTCGTTTGGTGTATGTGTTCACAGGACGAGTTCTTCAAATGAAACAAGCTCAAAGCTCATTCGGCCATCGATTTCCTTCAGGTCTCAATCGATAATGGGTTAATATTGCTCTGTTATTCCAATTACTACCATCGCGACCGGTTGGGTGGGGTGGGCACAATATACTTAAATGGAGCACAACTTCCATTGTATCCTTTTCAATTCGAACCTTTAATAATGACGATGTTTGTGGTAATCGTTATTTTTATGATAAACATGCGCTGCAGCTGCTACTTAAAGCCTCAATTCCCATGAAAATAATTCATTCATTTGAAAATTGATTTGCATTGCTCTAATTGCTTGGGAGAATGGCCGTATGGTAACGTCATCCCTTTTAATCAACATACATTTGTTATGATAATCAGGATTCGACTAGTGCCTTAGTCAGTGAGCAAGGGCGCTGTTGTGCCAAGTTGGTCGTGTCACGTTGCGGGCTTAGGAGAGATCTTTGCTAACTTGCTCAAAAGTGCCTGAGTTAATTTAAAGTACTTTTAATGATAACACGTAGTTGTGACAGCGAAGAATTTACAAAAGTTCAGGATTGTAGCTGATACAGTAACAGTATAGCTCAATTGGTATTATAAAGATTTTTATTATAACCTCGTTTACAGCATTTTGCTAATGTACTCTGTTCATGGCTGCTTCTGTCCAACCTTGATGGCCCACCTCTGTCAGATCTTGCTGTACCTGATCCGCTCCCACGTCTTACAGGTCCTCCTCGAGCATTGTCCACGTGCCTGTAAAAAACCACCGGTCGTATCTGCACTTTGTACATAGTACATTAAGTGCGGCGATGAATCTAGTTTGACCAGAAGTTCTTCTAGAGCCCACGACTTACACTGATTAGGCGTCTTTGGATTTCACGGCTGTTTTCGTTGTCTGCCGTAAGCAAGGATGGAAAGTAGACGAACTCCTCAACCACCCCGAAGAGATCCTCGTCTATCTTAACGCTGCATCTTAGGCAGGCGCTGTCACACTCTGCCCCTCCTACTCCTTTTCGACACATTCACCACCAGTCCGACTTCGCGTTTCAGGCAAGTGTACTGTACAGTTCTGCCACCGTTCCGAGGTTTCTGCCGACAACATTCATATCATTCGCGAAACAAACAAATTGAGTGAAGCGTGTGAGAATCGTACCTTGGCTCTTCGCATGACTGCAAGGTGCGCAATGTTGAACATCAAGCATGGAAGCATCACCCAACGTGATTCAAACGAACAAAAATGTTCTCCTGAATCTTTACGGAGTTCTGCACACTGTCTACCGTAGCTAAAAGGTCTTGTGAGCTCCCGAGAAAGCCGCTCTCGTCCAGAATTTTCCAAAGATTTGTTTGGTCGATACTTTGGTACGCCACTTGAAAATCGATGAACAGGTGATGCGTCGGGACCTGGAATTCACGGCATTTTTGGAAAATTTACCGTACAATGAAGATCTGGTCCATTATCGAGCGCCCGTCGGTGAAATCACCCTGAGAACTTCTCACGAACTCATTTACTGTTGGTGATAGACGACGAAAGTTGATCTGGGATAGCACTTTGTAGGCGGCTCTTAGGGTTCAAAATCGGTTCGATTTTGTTTCCCAGATTCGAATACCGTTATTGTTGAGCTGTTGGATAGCATCCTTAACTTCTCCCATTGCGGGAGCTGGTTCGTTCTGATCGTCCACCGTGCTGAGGGAGTAACTTCTTCCACTGTCTTGGTCTTCTGCACTAGTGTCCTCTGCACCATTCAGGTGTTCGGCATAGTATTGCTCCCACCTATCAATCACCTCACGTCCATTCACTGTGGTCTTTGCCTATTGTTCCGATCCGTATTCTTCTGTTGACGTTCCTGTCCTTCCTTGTTTTACGGCTAGCAAGGCCTGACGCCAACCTGACAGCTTTGTGGAGGGCCATAGGGCTAAGCTTAAATTAAAGACTCAAGTTGGAGGGTGATTCAGCCGCACCTGACACGATGAACAATCGCTATTTTGAGCCGCTTGTTGTGAATTATTACGTGGATATAATTTTAGATGTAGGAAAATTAATTTCTTAAGAATTTTTGTTAAACAGATGAACCATTCTGATGGCTCACTATTTTTTTCAATTTACGTGTGACTCACTGCCAAATTCTACAAATGTTATAGGGTATGTGTCCCTTGACTCAGCCAAATATGTAACGATCGATTACAAACATTATTTGAGCTGTAAACGAAATTCAAGTTACTATACACTTGCTTAGATAAGTTTAATAAGACATTTGGTAGTATGTATCACAAAAAGTTACACAACTGATATTATAACGTCAGGAACTTTCGATGGATATGGATGTCGGTCTGTCGGTCTATAAATTTTACAAAACAATCTAAGCTAAAACTGCTTTGAAACACTTAAATGATTTTTATATATTTTTTATCAGCCATTAGATAATGAAAACATTACAATTTGCTATACACAGTTTTTGTTCCTTAGTTTTCTGTTTAGATGAGCCATTTGAAAAATAAACAACCACAAACTCAAATATTTCCATTGAAATGTTACCAATAACATCATTTTCAAAACGTTATTAATACAACAGGCCATAATTAGGAATAAAGAAAAAAAAATATGACCCTATCATTGGGTTTACGGTTTTCTTGTAAAATCATTGTTATATGAACTATGTAAACAGTTAGTTAATAACGTGTGAATATTATCTGTACATCTAGGCTGCATTACTCGGTTAATCGGTTCAATGTAGCCAAATTAAGATCATTAGAAGCTCGTAAAGATATTTTATTCAGCTTAACCAGTGAAATCATGGTGTCTAAAAAGTTAAGGAAATCGAAAATTACGTGGAAGTGAACAACTATAAATTGTCTAATAATGTCTTAATTTCACACGGTTCATAGCGCCTGTTTTATGCTACAAAAGCCATGTTCTGTATATGTTTCTGAACTAGCTGCTATATACTATTCTCTAGAACATATAGCTTCTTTTCCACCTGAGCACTATTTCATTTTCTCCGACAGTCTAAGCTCTCTGGAGGCTGTTCGGTCAATGAAGTTGGTCAAGCACTCAACGTATTTCCTTTATGGAATACGTAGAATTTTGAGTGCTTTGTCTAAACGCTCTTACACTATCACCATGGTTTGGGTCCCTTCGCATTGCTCGATTCCGGGCAATGAGAAGGCGGACTCACTGGCTAAGGTGGGCGCTATGGAAGGCGATGTCTACGAGCGTCAAATCGCGTTCAATGATTTTTTTTTCATTGGCTCGCCAAGAGACCTTGATGAGCTGGCAACGTTAATAGAGATGGAGAACTGGGTAGATGGTTACATTCAATTCTTCCTCAAGTATCGAAGAAAGCATGGTTTAAAGGGATAGACGTGCGGCGCGATTTCATTTGTGTTATGAGCCGACTAATCACTACTTACTGAATGCACATACATTCCGAGTTGGACTTTCGGACATCAATCTTTGTGTTTGCGGCAGCGACTATCAGGATATCGATCATGTCGTTTGGAAATGCAACGAGAATCTTAAGGCCAGTTCTCAGCTAATAGAAGCCCAAGGAAAACCACCCAAGCCTGTTAGAGATGTGTTGGTGGGCCTTGATTTAGATTACATAAATAAAATCTATTGGTTTTTAAAGAGAATTGATGTCAGAATCTAATTGTAGTTCCTTCTCTGCCGCTAATTCCCTGTCTTTTTGTGGTACCCTTTTGATCCAAATGTTCTCTTCTCGTTGTTATCTTCCAAATGTTCCTTTCCTTTCGTTCCGTTAGAGATTATCTCCGCTATACTCACGATCAACTGCAGCTTTGTAACGGCGGGTGATCAAGAAAAATACGTTACCTCCCGTTATCCTACTTATTTTGTTGTTGTTTTTCTTCTTTTCCAACCTTAATAACATCAAAAATGTCTTCTTCCCCAACGCCCCTCTTCAAAAAAACTCAAGCAAAAAACGAAAAATGAATCAAAACAGAAAAAAAACTATGTTTTAGGTGAGAATAATCGAATATAGGAGATCAACATCATATGTAAAAGAGTATGCTCTATATATTCAACTTGAAACTGAACTTATCTGAAGAACTACGTGAGATCATTCAAATCTATCATTAGCAATTTGTTCGGTGACGAACTAGCCCAGGTGATTGATTTCTGAATAATGCCGTCATTAATACCAAAAGAGGCTTTCTTTGTCTTTTGTATAGCGTGTGGCAAGAACATTATAACACTTATGTTCTAAGGCAGTTGCTTAATTTTCTCACATGCAACGGCATTCGACTGCACCAACATTTTAACCCTTTACCTCCGAATTAGAAAACTGACGCGTTTACCACCGACTAACTTTCTAAATTTCAAACGTGGACTGAAAATGTAACTTGCTGTCTAAACTCGCATCCTGAACCAACATACACTGGTGCTGTACTGGGTAAGCACAAAAACTATCAAAAACAATTACTTTTGATTTTTTTTTAAATGCATCAACGTTAATTTAATCATAATATCTTTTGTCAGATACATACAATCTTTTTATTCATTGTACTGAAAAAAAAAATATTATTCAGATTTTTTATTCAGATGTTTCTCCAGGTCTTACCTAGGGTTTTCCAGAGAATTTCCATTTCATATTATTCCAAAGTACCCATTTTTTTCTTACAGAATCAACATTACAATCATGTTTAGTTCGTCTTTTAGGTCTCTCTTAATCTAGTTCCAAATAATTTTGCAAATATTCTTCCAAACCATCTTTCTAGGTTCTTCATTTAGATATATTTCCAAATTTTTCTATAAATATGTTTCCGAATAATTTTTCTGACGATCGCGAGAAGAACAGTATTCAACTAAGAATCATCTCCACGCCACTTCAATGATGCCATAACCCGTCCTGATTCTTCCAGCTAAAAGCTCATGTTGTTGTGTACTGAAACTGAATTTTAATTCGGAATTATTACGGGATAATTTCAGACAGCAAGAAATCCTGTAAAAATTTACAGTATAAGTTATGGTATCATCGTATTGCATCACAAACGAAATCTGATTACGACGTAAAACTTTTCAAATGGATCCTGATGAGAGTAAACTTTTTTTTGAAATACCTGTAACCAGAAAATGAGAAGAAGGATTAGTAATTTCCATTTAGTTTCAATCAAGTATCAGTACACGACACTGAAGAAGTCTGCACATTGTAGACGAAATACGCGTATCTGTCACGATAAGCAATAAAGGTAGTTGGAATTGAATAGAAACTACTAATCTTTCTTCTCATTTTCTTCTCAAATATTTTTGACGTAGGACTTACGTCTCTCTTTTCTATTCCTGTATAGGGGCGCCGTTCTAAAATTTCTGAAATCGCAAGCGTTACGCAGGTTTGGAGACTTTGAACGATAATATCTCCTCTCTGGCCCACAGAAATTTTACGATAAGTATTTCATTCGCAAGGTAGAACAACAGAGCTGAATCTCGGTTGCAAACTTAATTCATAACGATTGTTTAAACTAATTAAAATGTACTTAAAAGAAAAATGTCTAAACGCACAAAGTTATTGGTCGAAAATGACATCATGTTTACGCCTCGCTCTGATTGGTTCATCCTGCCACAGTTACCGTGCCAGCGATTATCAAACATGTGGGGACGACCGACCAATCATCAGTTCTCGCTGTGCATTCGTATGCGACAGACGTGTTCGGCGAGCGCGTTGGTAGAAAACGCCGCCCGTGAACACAAGAAGACCAGACCAAGAAGAATCATCCACGTCACCTGCAGCTAGCCATCCGCAACGACGAAGAGCTGAACAAACATTTCTCCGGTGTGACCATTTTACAGAGTGGTGTCCTGCAGTCCAAGTAGACTGAAGAAAATTTAAATCGCAAACCTTGTTATCAACTAAAATCCGTCCTTTTCAGGACGATCAAATCAAGTTGCCAACTAAAGAGTATGTTTGATAAAAATTTCTCTTCAGCTCATCGAAATTTTCATTACCACGCACCGGCTCAATATGGCGTTGAAAAAGCCGCGTCCCGGAGAAAATTGCCAATTCAATCGCTCACATCATCTTCGTGGTCAAGTGGTTAGCGGCGTCACCCATCGTTCATTGCCATGAAGTGAGGGTTCGATTCCCGCTCCAGCCTGTGGAAAATTTTGCTTCCAAAAAACGCCATGTTCAACCTTCTGTAACTTTGTCAATTATCAATTATTTTGGTTGAAAATTTGACAGCACTATAACCAATGTACAGACCTTATGTGACCAAAATTTCATGTTGATTAATAATATAAATTTGAAGTTTTCATAACATAGGTGAAAAAAGTCAATTTTGGTCATACTCATTTCAAAAATCCGTATTTCTGTGAAACATTTAGGTAGCACATTAAAAATGTCACCATAACCTAAAAAAGTATAATGATGTGGACAAAATTTGAACTGTTTTCATAAAGCGGTTTGGACTACAGCCTGCGTCAAAGTTGACGCACCAACATGAGTATTTCCCTTTTTCACCAGATATTGACCACGCTGAATTATCGGTGTAAAAAAAAGCCGATACAAGTCTATATTTTAGTGTTGACAAATTTTCAGTCAAAAATGTTGATAATTGACAAAGTTACAGAAGGTTGAACATGGCGTTTTTTGGAAGCAAAATTTTGCTCGGCTTTTTTTTGCTACTGAGTGTACATAATGGATTAGTTGCAGATGATAGATAAGTTAGTTGCTGGTAGTTATCAAATGTGAGCTCTAACTTTTCCGGCCAAAATTCACTAACTCTAATTATTTTGCTGTTTTAGAAGCAAGGTTGTTCATATCTCAGGAGTTTTTAGGCCCTGATAAGGCCCGTTTTTCTGTTGCCTGAGTTGAGAAGATGCGAATTTAACCACCGAAACCCCTGTCACGCTAATGAAAACTAATGATTTCATTTCCACGCTGGTGTCTGGCGTAACAACTGAGGCCCGTCCCCTTTTGTATAGTTTGATTCGCATTTCCTTCGTTAATACCCGCTTTCTGTCATGTGATGGTACCCGATGCCTTTACATAAAACTGACCCGGCATGGCGAGCAGCTATCAGTAATATATAGGGGCTATTCATAAACCACGTAAACTTTTCTGGGGGAGGAGGGGGTCAGTCTGACCAAAGTCTACCTTACATACATCTTACCTTAAGAAACCTTATATGTGGTTCGCTTGGCGTGGAATTCAGGGTACAGCATTGAAGCAAATGGATATATTTTACACCAAGCTGTGTGCAACCTGTCGCTATCACACACTTGCATCGCTTTGTTTATTTCATAAAACGCTTTGTCGATGAGCAGTGAGAACTAAAATAGAACACTTGATGGCGGCATTACAAAAGTGGCCAATAGCGTTGCACCATTTTGTGCTATCGACTCATCCATATTGTACATTGATATGTTGATGATGATTGATCAAGGACAGCGAAATTTGTTTCGAGCTATTTGTGCCTGCGAGTCACTTGCACACACGTGCATAGCTTCATTTGTACCATAAAACGCTTTGTGGATCAAATTGGGCAAAATTGCCTTTTCTGAATCATGCGGATTTCTCAAGATATGATAGCAAAAACTGCAATTTCATTTTTTTTGCTACCTTCTCAACTTGTGTATGTGTATGTTCATTGTTCAGTCTGTACAATCTACAGTTGAAGATGGTGTAAATGCCTATTTTTATCGTAATATTACGTACTGTCAAACACTCAGGCTGTCCTGTAGCCCAAGAAGACTGATAAGAACATTTCAATCGCGAACCATGTTCGCTCCGTAAACAAAGGATCCATTTAACACTTACAAGCACGTTGGACATTCAACAAACAAACTATCATTTACAGTTAATTCGAGCCGAACTATAAATTTTCGTGGAGAATCAATAGCGAGAGAAGAACCGGAGCCTCACACACCAACAGCACAGGGTTTCATGGTCCTTTAGACTGAATAAAATATAGTAGAAATTTATCAATTCGATGACATCAATTTCTTCACATCAACAAGCAGTCCTACGTCAACTTTGCAGTTATGTCACTGACATAACTCACCCTTTCGTTTTTTTAGATTCTCCAGAAATTAGAATGACATTCTCCAGAATTTCGTTTGAGATTCTCCTCAAATTGAGCTGAAATTTTTGTAGGATCTCGTCTTAACACTCTGTATTTGAATCTCACGTTAAGTTTGAGGAAAACGTGTCCTGATGACAAAATGGGACAGCCCAAAATTAATTGTAATTTGTAAGAACTTCTTCACATCCCTCACAACTGAAGTTCGATTTTACCGTCGATAATTACAACATAGGCGAGACTGGTTCATACAGCCGAAATAGTATGCACCAGCGGTATTAAACTCTTCACATTATGTCAAATAACATTTCCTCAACTATGAACACCTTCATTCAGTCCAAAAATTTAAAAGTGTCACATTATGAGTGTGACCTACTAAAGTCATAATGCAGACATATGAAAATGAGAACAAAAAGTATTTCCTATACTAATTCCCCTACAAACTTAAAATAATTAGCGCATTCTAATTTCCCAACTGAATGAGCACAAATTTTGGGAGAATGGTTCGGGCGAGATATGGAATCGATTGAGTATGGTGGAGTTGAATCGATACTTTGAAACACCGTAATCTCGATGTATGTCAACAGATTATTTTTGAGATCTTCCTTAGATTTTCCTCCGGATTTTCTTACAGACCTTTCTTCAGGTCTTCGTCCCAATCTTTTTCTAGGTTTTTTCCAACATCTATCTCCAAATCCTTCATATCTACTTTATAATAGCTTTCAATTTCCTCAGATTTTCGTTTTCCACTAGGTCTTTCTCCAAATTATTCAACAGATTTATTTTTTAGCTTTGAGGATCTTCGTAACAAATTCATTTTGTCCATCTGGGAAATGCTAAGGAATTATCATCGGTTTATTTATAAACTCCTCCAGATCATCCAATTTGCCTGCGGAGTCTATCCGTAGATTTTTCTACTGTTGAACCCTTTCCAGTGCTTCCTGGTTACTTATTTATGATCCTTCCGGTGACTTCCACCAGATTATCCAATGAATTCCTTCAATAACCTCCCTAGACCTGTGGACACTTCAGATGCTTAGGTGTATGCAATGTGATAAAGTAATAAGATGAATAATCTGTGTTTGTCCCTATCCTTGAGTATGTGATCTGACCGCGATGGTAGGGCCTACGCCATTCGTATTGGGATGGTAACCAAAGACATACTCTGACGTGATGGTATCACATGCTGACTATTTTTATTTTATGCCGCGTCACATATCTGGCATTGATGCACTAATTTTACGGATGTGATCCAACGGACGTCCTGTCTGGAAATCTGGAATTGTGATTCTGTCTGGTGGGGCTCTCTCCTCAGCCATAATGAAGTGGGATTTCCTCTTGAATGCAACACTTTTCTTTTGCCACCGAAAAGTGAATCGTATAGCTGACTACGACTCAAAAAAAAAAAAAACGACTGTTAGACTGCAAATGCACGCAAAACATTGAAAACAATTCAATCACTTAGAAAATTGCATGAGACAAAACAAAACAAGCAATGCAATAAAATATCTAAAGAGGAAGTGAAAGATCATCTTGAACTTATAAACGTTCGAGCAGGCATACTAACAAGAATAGAAATAACAATCAATGAGAAACCAACCCTACGTGAGTACAACTAAAACAAACCTCCATTAATGATAAAAAGGTAAGCATAACATATAACATATAACATAACATATTCCTGATACCCGTAATGATCAGTCGAACTAATACTTTGGGGAGTCCCTATAAAAAGCATGGGAAGTATTTGATAACGCGATACATACTGGCGTGATACTCTTGACATTGAAACATTATTACTCAATTTTATTACAAATTTGATCTCGTTGACTACAATCCTCAAATAAAACTAACAGTGCTGACTTAATGGAATACATTACATAAATAGGTAACCAAATTACTATTTAATTTGCTTAATATATTAAATAAATTAAAATACAATGAAACATAACTTACCTTCAAAACTGAACATTTAAGTAAACAGTGAAGCAAAACAATTCCATTAAATGAGTTCCAATGAATCACAAACATCTCACAACTATAAAAATTAATCTTATTGAACTAAATTCAGTCTCAACGCTTTTCTTTCCAGGTTGGTTCTGAGGTGCAGAGGCGCATCTTCTAAAAATAAATAAAAATACTTGCTAAACAATATTTAAACCCCTATTGAACAATACCTAAGAACATAAAATAAACCACCAAAATTATATATTAACAACAAACACAAATCCTAATAAAACTAAAAAACGAAAAACTCCACGTAAACTTAATAACACTGACCAAAATGATCAATAATGAATTAACTAATATTAACAAATTGTAATAAAAAATGAAACTTTCTCACCCTCTCTAACGTGACCTTCCGAGTTAGTTCATAACAGCGTCTTCTTGGGTGCCATTGCCTGTGTACTGCTGGTGAACTACTTCGAAAGGCTTACGTAATCTATTCTATCATCAAAGGCCTAGTGTAGAGGTTTCGACGCTATTCAGCGTGCAGCTGAATTTTAGGTAACCTACCAAAAAAAAAGAAAAAAAAGATGAATAATCTGTGTTTGTGTCATTTTCCTTTCACCAAATGTATCCAAATGGTCAAAACAAACAAAATCAATTTCCAAGATACCGGTAATGCACATTTTTCCCACCAGGATCGCATGAGTTCAACTTAGCTTTGTCAATTAAAGTGAACCATTTCCTGACAGTCCACTCACCTCCATTTACAACGTCATTCTCCGTCGCATTTCAGCTTGGACGAACAGCACTTTCTACATGCATGCACTTAATGTGAATCTCCGACAATTTTAACGATGATGGCACTCAATGGCGTGGACGGCACCCGACGGACCGTTGTGGCAATTGACGACAAAAGGACAGCGGACGACAGCAGGAGACATAAATTTTACAAATGAATTGCTTGTTTCCATTAGCGTTATAAGTTTCTGCTGTGTTCACTGTACCGGCTCTTCCTGTCTCTTCTTTTCCTTTGAGCGCATGCAAACTAGAAGAGTACATTGGCATTACTCCCACTCGGTGAAGCGGCGGCGAAAAGCGGGAGGAATACTTTCTACGACCTACAAGACCGTCTCCAACAAGACCGTCTGTATGTGTGCGAGGAATGAGTGATTGCACGATAGATCTCGTTTGATGATAAATTTGAAAACTCAAACAGATATTTTCCACCTCCACAGGCTCGTACATGTTGGCATGGAAACGAGGTATTGCCATTCTGACCGCCGGTTCGACCAAGGTCACTCCGGATCCCCGGGTACGGTTGGTCAATGGATATACTCTGCAGATACTGGACGCCCAGCAGCAGGATGCCGGCGATTACATCTGCCAGCTGGCCACCATTAACCCACGGGAGATTACCCACCACGTGGAGATACTGGGTAAGTACATTTCGATTAGAGTATTGCATAATATCGTGAAAGGGTGGTTGGCTCCCCGAAAGCAGATGATGATTTAAACTAAAAGCTTCATCGGAATTGGAGCTCAATTTTAACCAAATCGCAATCCTTCCATGCATCCACTAAATTGCATAAAAGCAAAACAAAATTTAAACCCTCATAACAAAGCCTTTCACGAACTCAGTAGATCAGAGAAGTTGCATATCCATCCGGAACGCCATGTACTTCAAAACCTGTTGTGGTGGCTGTTTACTCATGCCAGACGCGAAATGTTTTCCTTTCTAATTCTTTACCACTTGCCAGGCGCTAAGACGGATGATAAAACAACATCAACAGACACTAGAATTTCCCATCCCTCCCATCGCCCCTAAGCCTTCTAAGGGGTTGGAAGCAACAGTTTCCCCTCCCTGCTAAATAAGAAATGTTTTGTGTTGTTTCCCTTCGCCTTCGGTGTTTGTATTTCCAGCAGCTGGAAACGGAAAGTTTGCTTGGTGTTCAAATCCGAACGGAACAAGATCGCGGAAGGGTTAAGGCGGAACAACGAGGAACTTGAACTGTTTTCCTTCTCTCTGGACATGAAAAGCATTGGGAACTCGGTCCAGATTGAATTGGAAGATTAAATGGAATTGGAAAATTTCCCACTGCTGTTCGCGGGACTAGGAGTACCTACTCGGTTGGTTGAGAGCGGAGAGGCCAAACGGGCTGATGAAGCTTAACTTCTTCGTTGCGAAACGAGCACTTGCCGGCAGGGGGCGCGGTCAGTCAGCAACGTTTTCGACAATGTCCTTGGGAGAAACTGGCAGAAGACGGCTTTTTATTGGCTCCAGATTGGAGGGATTAAATTCCAAATAAGATTTATTGCCATGTCTTAAAATCAGACGCGCTCCAGCGGAAGAAAGTACGCAGTTTTGCTTGCTTGGAGGAGAAATAGTTTTTTTTTGTGTACACTGTGAAGCTACTGGTTTTGACGGGAGGGATCGGGTTGGTCATTAAACTTTTGCTTCATAGCGTACTGAGGCAAAAAGAACGGAAAATAAAAACGACTGTCATTAATCTTTGCAGCGTCATAAAAAGTGATTTCGGTAATTAGTTTTACTTTTTAATGCTTGAGTTGAAGCTTCGTGTTATTTCTGCTGAGGGTAAGTAGCGTGGAGGAGTTGGCATCCAAATCTTTGGTTGAACAAAGCTGAAGTCAATTTCATGAAATCTATAATTTTCTCTTGTTCCACTTAAGAAATCAAGATAACACATTCATCTGCATTGATTGTGACGTCTGTTTTTGGTTTTATCTGTTTAATGGTGGATGTTTCCAGTTTTTTTTTCACCAGACTGCAGCAGTTTTATTTTTTTCGACTTAATTTGTCGACAGTATTGCTGGATGCTGAGTTCTTAAAAGTTCGAAATTCAGGCCTTTCTATGACAAACTTACGAAAGAATTTGTTTATCTTATTGAAAACGAGTCTTTTACCCAGAAGACTTTCCTGACTAGATTTAAAATTAAACCAGTTATCTCCGATTTGAAAATCAGACATTTTTTATGCAAGCCAATTGATTCACTCCCACAATAAAAGTTGAAATTTTTGCTGATTTTTTTATTTGGATGTCCAACGACTTTATTATACGAGAGCAGTGTGTGCAGATTTTTCAATTTACGGTTTATTGAATGTGAAAAGTAATGGCTATGACTTTTCAACGTCATATAATCCACAACAGTAAACTTAGTTTTCAAGCTCGTTTTCAATTTCTGTGCGATATTTTTGATCTGAAATAATGTTGACTAGCTGACTTACTTCCTTCGATGATAAGGCAGTGGAGAATTCGTGTCGACTCTAACACAGGTTTGGGGTCGAAAAGGCACAATGGTCCTATTTTGAAAGCACTCTACAACACATTACACACGAATTTACTCAATACAAACAACATAAAGCTCTGTCCAGTTAGAATCCGGAATCACTTATTGTGTTGCAGCGGCACGGAAAGTGACTGTGGTTTGTTAACCTAGGCGCCCACTTTCTGTGGTATAAATTTCACGGTGTTTCGTGCAGTGAGTCAAAAGTTATTCCAGATGGGAGCCGAGAGGAGAGAATATATTCTGGTCCGCAATAAAAATCGCAAAAACGTTGAAAATCGCCAAATCAACCGTGTATGATGTGCTCAAACGAGTCAGGGAGCGAAAGAGCGTGGATCGAGTGCTTCAAGGTAAGCGTCGTAGTGGAACATATGACCGCTAGCTGAACCAAAAAGTATTGAGTACCGTCAGAGCAAACCCTGGACTATCAGATAATGAAATCGCACAAAAACACACTGCTGCCCGCAGTACCGTTCCAAGAATTCGTTTGCGAGCAGGATATCGTTCTTATCGAGCCAGCAAGCAACCAAACCGAACGTTGAAGCAACGCTTCGGCACCAAAACTCGAGCTCGGAAATTGTACCAGCAGGTTTTGACGAAGTACCAAGGATGCCTGCTCATCGACGATGAAACCTACGTCAAAGTGGATTTCGGACAGCTTCCTGGCCAAAAATTCTACATGGCGACGGCACGAGGAGATGTTCCTGCAAAGTTTAAGTTTGCTTTTAAGGACAAATTTGCCAACAAACTGATGATTTGGCAAGGGATATGCAGCTGCGGACCAAAGTGTTCGTGACGAATAAGACGGTGGACTCGAAGCTGTACAAGGAAGAATGCCTCAAAAACGCCGTACTACCTTTCATTAAAGCCCATAACGATCCCGTGAAGTTTTGGCCAGATTTGGCGAGTTGCCACTACAGCCGGGAATTCATCCAGTGGTACTGCGATAATAACGTAGATTTCATCGATAAAACATAACTCCACCCAACTGCCCTCAGTTCCGGCCCATCCAGAGATTTTGGGCAATAATGAAGCGGAAGCTTAAAAAAAGTGGAAAAACGGCTCGAGACGCGACTCAGATGACCAAAATGTGGAACAAATGTGCCAAGGAAGTTGACTCCAGAGGTGTCCAGCGTGTGATGGGAGGAGTAAAGAAGAAAGTGTGAATTTTCATTAGAAACATAGGGAAATGATTTATATTGATATTCTGTCCTCAAAGTACAGTGAATTACTGTTGTGTTGATGTATTAAACTTATTTGTACGTCAATCTGTTACCGAGATACAGATGATTTTATTATTCCGAATTCTTAATGGACATAGCTTTATATTATATCGGCAGGAATCTTAAATTATAAAACACAATAAAGGGTGATACGGTCAAAATTTGGTCAAGGGAAAACGCGTGTAAATCGGTGAAATCGTTTATTTAAAAAATCAAATTAAATTTCTTTTTTCAAGTTCAATTAGTATAAAATTCAGGAAAAATATTCAGTTAGGCTTCCGCTTTTCCAAATCCAAATTGCCGGGCCTTACGCTTGACCCCTGCCATCAGATTTTGTACAGCCACCTTGTCCACCTTCTTCGCCGCAGAAAGCCAGTTTGCCTTGAACTGCTGCTCGTCCTTAGCAGTTTTTTTGGTCTTCTTTAGGTTCCGCTTGACAATAGCCCAGTATTTCTCAATTGGGCGGAGCTCTGGCGTGTTGGGAGGGTTCTTGTCCTTGGGAACCACCTGCACGTTGTTGGCGGCGTACCACTCCATGGCCTTTTTACCGTAATGGCAAGATGCCAAATCCGGCCAAAACAGTACGGAACAACCGTGTTTCTTCAGGAAAGGCGGCAGACGTTTATTCAAACACTCTTTCACGTAAATTTCTTGGTTGACAGTCCCGGAAGCTATGAAAATGCTGCTTTTCAAGCCACAGGTACAGATGGCTTGCCAAACCAGATATTTCTTTGCGAACTTTGACAGTTTCGTGTGCTTGAAAATATCTGCTACCTTTCCCTTCCTTTTGCCGTATAAAACTCCTGTCCCGGAAGCTGCTTGTAGTCGGCTTTGACGTAGGTTTCGTCGTCCATTACCACGCAGTCAAACTTCGTCAGCATCGTCGTGTACAGCCTCCGGGATCGCGCTTTGGCCGTCGTATTTTGTTTATCATCGCGATTTGGAGTCACTACCTTCTTGTAAGTCGATAGTCCGGCTCGTTTTTTGGCTCGATGCACGGTTGTAGACGATACACCCAGCTTATTTGCGGCATCTCGGAGAGATAGGTTAGGGTTTCGCTTGAAACTACCGGCAACTCTCTTTGTCGTCTCAGCGGCTTCCGGTTTTCGATTTCCCCCCGATCCAGACTTCCTGGCTGTCGACAAACGTTCCCCAAACACTTTAATTACATTTGTAACGGTTGATTTGGCAACTTTTAGCGATTTTGCCAACTTTGCGTGCGAGTAGCTCGGATTTTCGCGATGCGCGAGCAAAATTTTGATACGCTGCTCTTCTTGCTTGGACGGCATTTTGACAACTGAAGAGTGAATTCCAAAATCAAAATAGGAGCAACATTCTACACACACACACCTTCAAAATGAGGGGGGTGTTCGGTTTTTTAAATGCAAAATTGAAAGAAATACGTCAAGTTGATATTGACCAAATTTTGACCGTATCGCCCTTTAGTCTTATTTGATGTTAAAAGAGTTAGTTTAGGAAATTTGAATAGAGATAAGAGGAGTAATTTATTTGGTGTGTAATGGGAAATAAGAAGGGATATGTAGAAGTGTGGTTGAATATTAAGAAAGGGGATATACAATATTTTAAAAATGGGAGTGATAAAACGAATGAAAAAAAAAAGACCAATACCGCGGGAGAGGGGAGAGGAGATAAAAAAAAAAAGAAGATTAAAAATGTTGGAGGGAAGAATGTGTGAAAAAAAATGGAAAAGAAGAAAAAGGAAAGGGAAAGAATGGGAAGGGAAGGAGGGAAGGAATATGGAGAGGGGAATGAATTTGGATTCGTGGTTGTAAAGACTGTATTCGATGAAATTTGGACACACAAAATAGGTCACCAAAAAATTTCCTTAAGTCCGATTCTCTTCAAACTTTCTGGAAATAAAGTACTACTAAATGGTTAAGTTTTGACATCATTGGTTTATTGAACCTCTTCTCTCATTCCAAATGCCCGCACTTTTGCCTTGACCCCTTTCATCAAATTTTGGGCAATGATAGGACCGACTTGCTTACTTACTTTTAACCACACTTTCTTTAGTTCAAGTAAATTTTCTATCAGTTTTGGAGTTTTAACGAGCTTTGCCTTCATGATTGCCCAAAATTTTTCAATTGGGCGAAGCTCCGGAGTGTTCGGCGGGTTGACGTCTTTTGGTACAAAAATTACATTATTATCTTTGTACCAGTCTAAGACGGGCCGGGCATAGTGGCAAGATGCCAAATCCGGCCAAAACAGTGTCGGGCCATCGTGAGATTTCAAGAAGGGCAGAAGTCGTTTTTGGAGACATTCGTCCTTGTAGATTTGTCCGTAGACGGTCCCAGAGGTGATGAAGGGCTGACTCAAGGTGATGATGGGCTGAGACAAGGAATTTTTTGGTGAATTTCGACAGTTTCTTCTTCCGTACACTCTCCGGAACGGCCAACTTAGAGGTGGCGACGTAGTGTTCCTGTCCTGGCATTTGTTTGGTGTCGGCTTTAATGTAGGTCTCATCGTCCATCACAATGCAGAACGGTTTTGTGAGCCACTCCCTGTACAGTTTTCTTGCACGAGTTTTGGCCACCGAGTTCTGTTTATCGCTCCGGTTTGGTGCCTTCTAGACCTTGTACACATGTAATCCAGAACGTTTCATTGTTTTCTGCACAAAACAAACTGAAACTTTCGCCTTTTTCACAACATCCCTGATCGAATTGTTGGGAGAACGCTTAAATTGGTTCAATACCATCCTGGCCTTCTCCGGATTTGATGTGCCACGTTTTTTGCCACTACCATTTTTCCGCTTGGTTGTCTTACGGTCCTTAAACGTTTTGATCACATGAGATACGGTTGAATGTGCGATTTCGAGCTGTTTTCCGATTCATCGATGAGAAGCGTTTGGGTTTTCGAAGTGAGTGCCCAAAATTTGTTGGTGCACTATTTCTTCATTCGAAGCCATCACTGAAATCACTCGACCGATTTTCACGAAACTCATTACACAATTGACACAACACAATACAATACATTCAGTTAAAATTTCAATAATTTTTACCCACACGCTAAAAAGTTACGAACAATTGCGTGTGTCCAAATTTCATCGAATACAGTCTTTACTCTTTAGAGTTTCTTTAAAACGAGAATTAGAATCATTCTTCTGGATGTTGTCTGAGATTCTTCAGAAAATCGACTGAGCTACTCCAGAAACCAACATTGTCGATTATCCTGTCTGAAGTTTTTCAGATTTTCCTTTCGGATTGTAAAGATTCTCGTTCAAGATTCCCCAGCGTCTCTTTTAAGGTTCATCAGAGTCTTGTTTGAGATTCTCAAGAAAATTTTATGGGATACTCAAGAATGTTTGAGATTCATAGAATCTCGTCTGAGTGTCATCAAAATCTCGTCTGTGAGTCTCTAGATTGTGGTCTGAGATTCTCCAGGTTCTTGGCTGCGAATTCTTCAGGAACTCTATTGATACTCTCCAGAATTTTATTTGAGATTCTCCAGAGACTCCATTGAGATTCTTTATAATCTTGTCTGGATTTTTCAGCCTGAGTTACTTCAAAATCGTGTCTGAGTTTGTTCAGAGTCTTGTTTGTGATTCTCCGGAATTTTGAATGAGATTCTCCAGAATGTCATCTGAAATCCTCTAGAATCTCATCTGCGACTCTCCAAAATCGCACCAAATATGTTTAAATATTTTTTCATATTCTCGATTGATATTTCAAAGATACTTGTTTTAAATTCTACACAACCAAAATCAGAAGCTTTTAAGAATCTCGTCATGAAAGATTTCTTAAGATTCTTCAGTAACTCGAGCTTAATTCTTTGAAATCGCGTCTCAAATTTTACAGAATGTCACCTATGATTTTACAAGAATTGTCTGAGATCATCCAGATTTTTGCGTATGATTTTCCTGAAACTCCTAAATCTTGTCACAGAGTTTTATGTCAGAGTATTTCGAGTCTTCGCTGAGATTGAAACTCAACTGAGATTCTTTGGCACCTTGTCTGAGATTCTCCAGAATCTCTTTTAGGAAAGTGTTTAAGATTAATGAGCTACTTAGTTCCGATTTTTCAATATTTCGTCTTTGATTTTTAAAAATCTCACCAGATATTCTTCAAAATCTCAGACACTCCGTATTTTTTTATTTAATTCTTCAGAATATTGATTTATGTTTTCTAGAATATTATGAGAGATTTTTCATAAACTTGACTAAGATTCTGTAGAATGTTGTCTAAATTCACAAGTCCAATAGTCTCAAAAATCTCGTCTAAGATTCTACAGAGAACTTTTCATAAGTCGTCTGAGAGATTTTTCATAAGTCGCCTGAGATTCTTCCGAATCGCGTTTTAAACTCTCCAGAGACCCGTCTGTTATTTTTCAAAATCTCATCTGATATTCTACAGAATTTCAAACTAACATCTATTTAATCTAAACTGACATATTCCAGATGCTTGTTTGTATTCTGAAGATTGTTTTTTATCTTTAAATTCTCATACTCTAATTGTTATGTTTGTATTCTCCGAGCGTGGAGTAACGATTATGATGTAGAAGGAGATGTTTCGCTCATCGCCATGAGGCACCAAGAGTAGACAGTCATGTTTGCTAGAATGAAAGATATGAAGAAAAAGTGATGAAAGTTCCGTCAGTGTACGGTAGGTTGGAAATAAAATAGAAGTATTGAAAATTGAGCGAAAGGGCATAACTTCCTTGGTTCGAGTACTACTTTACCCATGCCCTCGCACTATTAAGAAGTACTATTTTGCACATGCCCTTTCGCTAAATTTTCAATACTTCTATTCTATTTCCAACCTACCGTACACTGACGGAACTTTCAACACTTTCTCTTCATATCTTTCATTCTAGCAAACATGACTGTCTACTCTTGGCACCTCATGGCGATGAGCGAAACATCTCCTTCTACATTTAAAATCTATATTTATAATTTTGCGATATTTCCGTCACGTGCTTTTGAATCGAAATAAGAATCATTTTTCTTAATTTCATCTGAGATTCTCCAGAAATTTGACTGAGATTAGAAAAAAGTGCCTCTTAGGTTTTCCTGAACCTCACTATGGAATTCTACAGAATTTTGTTTGAGATACTCCAGAAACTTGACTGAAAATCTGCAGAATTACGTCTTCAAAAATTATCTGAGATTCTTCAGAATTGTGTGTTGCAAATTATTGAACCTCCTCTGAGATTTTCCTTAATCTTGTCAGGGATTCTACAGAGTCTTGTCTGAGATTCCTCAGAGCCTTGGCTGAGATTCTTTGGAAAATCGTCTGAGATTCTCTGGAATCTTACCTCCGATTCTTCAGAATCTCGTTGGAGAATGCTGTCTCAGATCCTTAAGCTTATCAGCTACTATTTTTCAATATCTCGTCTACTTTTTTTTTGAGAATCGTACCTTAATTTCTTCAGAATCTTTTTTGAGATACATTGTTATTTCTTCTGACATTCTTCAGAAATTTGATTGATATTCTTCAGAATTTTGCTGAGGACTTTCAATAATTTTGACTGAGATTCTGTTTTTCTTTTTCACTAGTCTGATAGTCTCCAAAATGTCATCTGAGATTTTTAAAGAATTGTCTTAGAATTTCATCTAAAATTCTCCATAATCTTTGGTAAAGATTCTTAACTGAAATTTTTCAGTAATTCCTTAATTTCTCGATTTATAATATCCTTGTATTTCTCTAAAACCAGAATAATAATGATTTTTCTAAATGTTGTCTGATTTTTTCATAAACTCGAATAAGATTTAAAATATCTTGTCTAGGATTCATCAGAATCTCATCTCAGGTTCTTTAGAATCAGATTAACTGCAAAGCTCACGTACAGAATCACGTTTCAGTTTCTTTAGAATGTTGTTAAGCATTCTCTAGAAAATTATCTAAGATTCTCCAGAAATTCTACAGAACATTGTTTGGAATTTGCCTTAAATTCGTCTGAGATTTTCCCAAATCTTGTTAGAGATTCTTCATAGTCTCGTCTAAGATTTTAAAGAGTCTCAATTAAAATTCTACAGAATTTCAACTATAATTCTCCGGAATCCCATCCGAGATTTTCTCTAATCTGACCTTAGATTCTCCAGAATCTCTTATGAGAATGTTGTCTAAGATTCTTAAGCATATCAGCTCCGATTGTTCACTGTCTCGCTTACGATTATTGAGAATTTTTCCTGAGTATTGCCTGAGATTTTTTCTTATGGAATTTTCAAGAATCTCTACAGAAACTCTTGAGATTTGCCAGATTTTTGTGTCCGATTCTTCAGATTCTTGTTTGATATTTTTCAAAATCAGAATCAGAATTATTTTTCTGGAAATTAGATAAAATTCTGCAGAAACTCATTGTTTTCACTGAGATTCTCCAGAATATTTTTTGAGATTCTAAACAATATCGTATTAACAGCACCAAAACTTCGTCTGAGCTTCACAAAAATCTTATTTTAGATTTTACTAATTTGTGATTTGTGTCGTATCTTGTCTGGAAATTTCAGAATCTTAACTATGATACTTCAATATTTTGTCTGTGGTTTTGCAAGATCTGGTCTAAGATATTTCAGACTTTTATTCTTGATTCTCAAGAATATTCGTTTCTTCCAAAAATAATTCAATATTCTCTAAAAGCTTGTCTGAACTCCTAAAAATCGTGTCTGGGATTCTTCATAGTCTTTTCCTAGATTTTCCAGACATTTGTCTGAACTCCTCTATTATTTTAACCAATATTCACAAGAATCTTGACTAAGATGCTTTGATTTCTTGTTAAGATTTTCTAGATGATTGTTTGAAATTCAATTTGTGATTTGCTTTTTTTCAGAATTTTGAGCGAGATTCTTCAGAATTAGAATTATTTTCCTCTCCAGAATCTCGACCGAGATTTTCCAGAATCTCATCTAAGATTTTTCCGTCTGACATTTTTCAGAATCCCTTTTGGAGATTTTCTAGAATTTTGTCTGAGAAATTGAATTGATATTTTTCAGGATTCGGTTTGAGATTCTTCAGAAATCCCATTAATCTTGAATTGACTTTTCAGTCGGTGAATCTCTCAAATATCGTCGGAGATTCTGAAAAATCTCGTTTCAATTCCTCAGAACATCATCTTAGATTCTGTGATTTCTCGTCTGCGATTTTACAGTCTTCCATTTGAGATTCCCTAGAATCTCGTCGATTGATGTTCTCTAAAATTGTTGTGATATTCTCCTGAATCTCGTCTGAAATTCTCCTGAATCTCGTCTGAGATTCTCTAGAATCTCGTCTAAGATTCTCTAGAATTTCTTTTAAGATTCTTCTGAATTTCTTTTTAGATTTTTCAAATTCGCTTCTGAGATTCTTCAAAATCTCGTTTGAGTTTCTCGAAAACATCGTTTGAGGTTCTCCAAAATATTGACTGATGTTTGGCAAAATCTTGTCTGAGATTTTCCAAACTTTTGCTTGTAATTATCAAGAATATTCTTGAGTCAAATGTTCTTTAAAATCTTTTCTGATATTTTTCATAGTCTTGTCTGAGTTTCTTCAATGTCTTTTTTGAGATTCTCAACTAAGATTCTCTAGACCTTTGTATGATCGTCTCCAAAATTTCATGCGAGATTGTCAAAAAATTTGACAAAGATTGCTTAGTTTCCCGTTTGAGATTGTTAAGCTGATTGCTTGAAATTCTTCTTTGAAATTGTTTAGATTCTTGTTTGATTTTTTCCGAACTTATGATATACTCCAGAATTACAATCAAAATTATTTTTCTGAATTTAGTTTGCCACTATCCTGAATCTCGACTGAGATTCTAACAGCATCTCGTGGGAGATTTTTTAGAACCTTGTCTGAGATTCTTCAGAAATTGTATTGACATTTTCCAGAATTTGGTATCAGACTCTTAAAATATAAGATTCAGATTCAGTGTTATCTTGCATGAACTATCCAATCTGCGTATCTCGTCCTAGATGCCTAAGAAAATTATCTGAGATTCTGCGAATTCTCGTTTGCAATTCACTAGT
>JAHHFK020004830.1:0-54159 GCA_024533555.2 Aedes koreicus
TATGTCAAAACAGGATATTAGATATTGTCTTCAAAATTGGGTAGAAGTAAATTATTTGTTGCTTTGCAAACCAGCTCTCCTCGATGTCCTAGATCTCGGCCAAGTTCTGCTGGACCCGCAGCTGTTGCAGTCGGCACTCGTCCACATCAAGCCGGCCGTCGCCGACGTGTCGGATATTTGTGTCTAATACACTCTTCTTACACCGATTCATTTACAAACTAAGCCTGCACACCGAAACAAAATTCACTTTGGCAAGGTTTTGGTATTTTGTTCTAAAATCTAGTTCTAGATATTGGCACTTTATTTCTGCTCAGATTTTCCGTCGTCAATATTCTTCCTCAAACGTAGCAATCGCCAGTTCAGGTTCGATGCAAGCAGCAGCAGCTATCATGCCGTTCATTTTGAACGACCAGACAGCAGACCCCATAAAAAATTAAAGTATCATAGAAGACAAAAATGCTATTAATAAAAATTTCCAACTTGAATGCTGTACATGGCATTTTAAGAGACAATTAAATTACTTGACCATGTAAAAAGCGGCTACAGTAAGTCAATACGAGAACATAATATGCGTATGTACAAAACATATCTGACATCCACTGGATTGTTACTGAAAAAATATAATTAGATATGTATTAATATCCTACTAGTCCTGGAAAAGCTGAAAACAGAAAATATCATTCCAAATATCAAAACTATAATTTCAATGAGAGATATTATTTTATAATACATGTTGTTAAAACATGTCTTTATATTGTTCTAGTAACATTTCTATGATAGCAATTGGAGCGATCGCAGAGCCCAGTGTGATGCTTTCTGAAATAAATGGCTTATCTAATCCTAATACCACTAAACACAATATTAAAATATAGTCCTATACTGCCCATAAGCGCATGCCAGTAATATAGTAGTTGATGTTCAGAAGTGAAAATTCAAAGTAAATTTTATGCTGAAATGCTGAAAAACAAATTCAGCTTTTTATCCATGTCATGTTGCTCCTGGCTCCTGAGATAAATGGTTTTGGAATGCACGATGATTCCAAAGCCTGCTGAAATCATTAATTGATATGAGAATGGAAAAATATATGATATGATTTACAGGTCACACCCCCTCACTTCGCTATTGTCAAAATGACAACATTGCCCAGGCTACGCCACCCAGCGTCTCCATGTTTCAGCTGGCAGTCTTTTGTTATCATATGACTCGTGGAGGCGTGAGGTAGGAACTTGTGAGGACGAGAGGTCGGTTGCACCCCCCTTCGAAGTTGTCAACTCACCATTTGAAGCCCTTGAAGTACACGTAAATTTCTGAGTAACACTTAAAATCATGTCAGCTAGATTGTTTACATTTAAAAAGTGATCTGGTGTTGTGCTCCATGTTTGACGAGATACAAGAGCAAAAAAAGGATTTTTCAAAAACAATAAAAAATAACGGCTTATTTTAAACCATCGTAAAAAACTGTTAGCTCAATGTGATGCGAAAAATGGAGCTGTCACTCGACAAGGTAAATCTAATTAATTTGTATTTAGATTGAGTTCTAGATGAACTTATCAGAGGTTCAGATAAGATTATAGAGAACTAAATAGTATTAATGCATGGAATCAACGCGTCAAGTAATATCATGGCATAACCCATCTCGTTCATATGGCCCAGTGGTAAGTTTCCCGGTTTTAAAGAGGAGGACTCGAGTTGGAGACTAGGTAGTAAGTATTTTTGAAAACTTTAATTTCCTTAGGAAAAAATCATCAAATTGAACTCAATCATCATTATAAAACACAGCACTCTAAAAATAAATTTGCGGCAGGATTAAAGAAGAACAAAACTGTCGATTATAAATGTTTTTTTTTACTTGGCTCTGTAAAGTTGATTTGGTTGAGCCTGAAAAAATAAATATGTTCATAAAAAAACTGTTTTTTATTTTTTTGGTTTTGTTGAGTTTGTTTGAGGTACTTTTTGAGTTGAATAGCATTCTCTACACCCTCTTTAACTAACCTTTTGTGAACTTCAAAGTTTTCTTTAGAAGTTGATAAGAATGCTGCTAGGAGCTTAAACATTGAATGGAACTAGAAAGTTCGGTTCATTACTTAAAAAGTAAGCTGAATAGAATTCTCTTTAGACTCCATTGATTTGCTGGTTAAGCCAAAAAACATTCTTTCATCAGAATTTTTGGTTGCTTGGGGACTGTAGTAGTCTAAGAAGAAATAGTGCTAAGTTAAAATTTACTAAGGACAGTAGTGAGTAGTGCTAAGTTGAAATGTGCTAAGGGAAAACAAAAATGTCGATAAAAAAATTAAAAAAAAAAAGGAGGGGGGGGGAAAAGTAGAAATGAATTTTAATTTTTTATATTAAGTGGGGTGTAAATAAATAATATATAATTTATTTTTTTGGGGAAAATGGGTGTATTAAAATTTATATTAAGGTGGGGGGGGAAACGGGAAAAAAGGGAAAAAGGTGGTGGGTGGGGGATAAAAAAGGAGTTAGAGTAACGTTTTATTTTTTTTTTTTGTTGTTTTTTTTTTTTTTTTTTATTTTTTTATATAAAGGGAAGGGGGGAAAAGGGGGGGGGAAGGGGAGAAACAGAACAGAAAAAAGAAAGAAAAAAATAGAAAGAAAAAAGAAAGAAAAAAAAAATAAAAAAAATAATATAAAAAAATATAGAGGTGGGGTGTGGGGGTGGGGGGGGGGGGGGGGGGGTGGTGGGGGGCGAGCTGCAGAAAATTTCTTGTTTACATAACTCGTTCAGAAGCGTAGATAAAGAGTTCGGCCAGAATTCCTGGAGAGTCGGTTTCGCCGGTTTGCCGCAGAGACTGCTTGCATGATTACATCCTATTCTCCAATGTTTCAATACCCAAGAGTGAGCAACGATCCTGGTACGCTGGAAGGATGAAGAACAAATTTTTTTTGAACAGCTTCAATCCTCGCAATCCAGATTCTTTGATACGGGCATCACACCAAGACTTCAAATTCCAGGATAGAACGCACGTACAATGCTTTCAGACAGGTCGGATCACGAAACTCGTCGGAGTTCTTAAACATGAAACCGAGCTGTCTGTTGGCTTTGGTAATCATATCCGTGTTGTGTTGTCTAAATTACAAACCGAAGTCAAGCGTGATTCCAAGGTCACGAACAGTATCAACTTTCTGTAGAGGTTGATTGTTTATTATGTAATCAAATGCAATTGGGCTCAATTTCGATGGAATGTGATAATGAAGCATTTGTTAACACTCAGAGTGAGGAAATTCCTAGAGCACCACTCTCCAGAGCTATTGATCATGTGCTGTAGTCGTAAGTAATCAGTGAAGCATCGCACAAACACATAATTTTTTACATCGTCTGCATAGAACGACCTGCAGTTAGGTGGAAGTATCAGTCCAACCTCGTTGATGAAAATTGAGAACAGCAGTAGTCCCAATTTGGTGCCTTGAGGTACGCCAGACATGTAAGTAAAGTAGTTGGATTGAGCTGAGTCGATCTTCACGCAGAGTATCCTGTCTGTTAGGTAAGATTCAAACCAACGATCTAAGTTATTTGACACGCCAAGTTTGTCTAACTTTGCCAAAAGTATTGCATGGTCAACCCGGTAGAAAGCAGCCTTGCGATCCGTGTAAACAACGTCGACCTGAGATGCAGCTTCCATATTCCGCAGATACGAGGAAACGAAAAGTGCACCGTTGGTTGAGATCGATCTTCTGGGGTGAAATCCATCTTGTTCAGGAGAGATTTAGTCATTGACGATGAATTTTGAGCAGGCAAAGAGCGATGTGATTCCTCGATAATTTTCGGCATTTTGTTTATCTCCTCTCTTGAAAATCTGGAACATGAACGAAGATTTCCAACGTGTTGGATATTTTCCCTGGCGTAACGAGATATTAGAAAGCTTCAAAAGGGGATTCGTAAGCACTGCAGAGCAACTCTTTAGTACACATGAAGGAATTCCGTCAGGGCCAGCCACGTTTGAGAGTTTCAGCTTCTGGATTGCGGATTCAACGAGGTCTAATGTAATCGCAGGAATATTTAAGTCGAACGGGTCTCTGAGAGTATCTCTGAGTGCTTCGCTGACTTGCTTCAATGCTGGCATGGTGTCATTCAAAACACTTTTGAAGTGCTCAGAGAGGAGATCACATTTGTCCACTGGTGTGCTGGTGATTCTGTCGCCAAGATGAATTTCAACCAATAGCCCATTAACATTCCTTTTTGTGTTCACAAATGACCAGAACAACTTTGGGTTGCGTCGAAGGTTAGATTGGATTCGTTTTGAATAATTCTTGTAGATAAGACGATTGTACCTTCGGTATTGCTTACTAGCTGTAGAGAAAATTCGCGTGGTGAATTGATTTCGAGTTTTGTAGTACTTACGAAGAGCCCTCGATCTCACACGTTTCAGGTACCGTGAATGAGCATTAGACCAAGGAGGTTTACGAGCAGGTCTCCTCAGAAGAACAAAATCTCATACAGCCCGGTACACAACCTCACCAAAAAAGTCTACCGCTTCATCGATAATGGAGCACGAGTCAAGGAACTGCCAATTGACTTGGGACAAAGAATGGCTCATTGCAGCGAAATCAGTTCTACTGAGGCAGCGCAGGATGATCGGCGTCGAGGTTAATCAAAGGTTCGGAGGCTTCGACAACAGTACATTCCATTACGGCAGCTTCATTTACCAACACAAGATAAAGCAGTCTCGAGTTACGATTTAACGTTGATTTTATTTGCGTTAAATCATGAAGGCTGAATCCATCCAACAAAGCATAGCAGACAGGTGGCATATGCGAACGAAGAACGTCAATGGTGGGATGACCAATCGTATGAACATTCCAAACCAACCCAGTCTGGTTGTTGTCGCCAAATAGTAAAGCGAAGTCGGTGTGATCCAAATGGGATAACACATCGCCAATCGAATTGATATGGTTCTCAATGCAGCTTAAATCAGATTTCCTATCGGGAGGTAAGTACATGGCGCCGATACTTATCTTGCTGTGTAGAGTTGCTATCTGGACCCATAACTGTTTGAGCGAAGGGATAATAGGAGTAGGATCCAGGCAACTGTGAAGTCTTTTGGAAACTGCTATTAAGACGCCACCACCACGAGATTTAGTGCTATTTATGCGATTACGATCATTCCGAAAAACTGTGAACTGATCTCTAAATAGTTGAGTGGAATGAATTTGATCATTGAGCCAGGTTCCGGTGAGAACTATTACGTCTAAGTTCGACTCGGCGGCAGCTAAGAAAAAGTTGTCTATTTGCGTTCGGAGATCGCGAACATTCTGGTAATAAGCCAGTAGTCCGTGAAGCAAAGCAGGTGTACAATCAGAGTGACTGGAATCGAAGGGCGAATCTGGTGTGGCTGGGTAAGTAATGGAGTCGTACTTGCCTGAAGAAGCGTTTGGAAGACCCTCTCCCCACTCCCACACGTAGGCCTGGAACGACTGCAGATCGCTGGCGAGAATGGCTCGACTACGGTGAGGGAATCGAGGGCTTCCATAATACTACTCTCGGTGCGTCCCATCATTCGGCTAACGCTAGTTATGAAATTTTGTCAGAAGCAGATAATTTCCCATCAACATGAGAGGCTCTAGGAGTGGACAGTAATTTATTGCTAGAACAAAGAGAATTGAAGAGAAAGCATTGATAGTTCCGTTTAGAGTAACGGCAGGTTATGAAAATTGAAAGATACAAGTTGAAAACGAGCCAAGGGCATTATGAAGGTAGTATACAATCGGGCGCATAATCTTTTACCACGCTACTCTAGTTGATACGTAGGGTACTGCTTCCAAACTTCCTTGAAATATGCTGGAATCGGAGAGCGAATCAGGTCTTGTCGGGCTAATAGCAAAATCGTACTTGCCTGAAGAAGCGTTTGGAAGACCCTCTCCCCACACCCACACGAAGGGCCGAACCGGCTGCAGGTCACTGCCTGGAATGGCATGACTGCGGGGGGGAATCGAGGGCTTCCAGGCTTCCATTACACTAAATTCGGTGCGTCCTGGTGTAAAAACAGGTGGTTGTATGTCCTATCGGGGAGAATCAAATCGTTTTCCTTTGTAATTAATTAACGCTGCATTACAACTACCTGTGGTGTACCGGTTGTAGGCGTCAGGAATATAGCGGAGGGTTTCCGAAATTTTTGAGTTGAATATTCCTGAAACTCACGGAACATTATGCCTTCTGGCCATGTCGATGGGTCAAGCGCGTTTATCTTCAGGGAAGGGTCCAAACCGATTTCGAAGGAGATGAAGGTCATGTTGCTTGTATCTCTTGCTTTGGCCACCAGTTTGATAATCTTAGGGTCCTGAGCAAATACTGCCCAGAATTTTGAGGTAATGCTAAGGTCTGTATCCACATTAATCCGGACACCTTCAAATCATTGTAACTTTTGAAATATTGCACGTAGGAATGAAAAATTTCACTGTGGTATAGCTGAGAGTCTATGATGAAAAAGACTATGATTGATGTTTACATTTCATGTTTAGTATTCAAGATGGCGACGAAAACAAGTGCACGAACGAATTTTGTACTGGCGTACGGCAAATCCTGACTTGTCAATACGGGACCTTGCAAAAACATTGGATTTGCCTAAATCCACTGTTCACGATGTGCTCAAATCATTTTCGGAACGTTTGAAGGTGGAGAGGAAACCGAGAAGTGACAAAAACATTGGACGCGCTGACCCTGTCATGGACCGAAAGGTGAAAAGGATATTAACGAAAAACCCAAATCTCTCCATTCGAACGGTGGCTCGTAAAATTGGGATGTCGCCTGGTTTTGTTCAAAAATCAAAACAACGTTTGTGACTTAAGTCGTATAAAGTAACAACAGTTCCAAATCGCAACGACAAACAGAACTTGGCAGCAAAATCACGGGCTCGACGTTTGTACTGCGAATATATGACGAAGTTTTCATGCGTTGTTATGGACGATTAAACTTATGTCCTGGAGGATTTCAAGCAGCTTCCAGGGCTGGTTTTTTATTCTGCTATGGCCAAAAATGCTACAGCTGAGCATTTCAGAACGAAGAAGGCATTGAAATTTCCCAAAAAATACCTTGTGTGGTAAGCAATTTGCACATGTGGCAAAAAGAGTAAATCTTCCGTCACTACAGGCACAATCAACAAGGAGATCTATCAGAAAGAGTGTCTGCAGAAGCGATTGCTACCCTTAATCAAAAGTCACAAAGAAAAACCTTTGTTCTGGCCTGATTTGGCATCATGCCACTATGCATTAAAACGGTGATGGAGTGGTACCATGCAAATCAAGTGAACATTGTACCAAAAACCTCAAACCCACCAAATTGCCCAGAGCTACGACCAATCAAGAGATATTGGGCTCTGATGAAGCGAAAGCTTTCTGGGAAGAAGCAAGGAATCAAAGACATCAAATACTTCCAGCAAATTTGGACAAAGACGGCCTCTACGATTTCTGAAGTGTCTGTACAAACCCTAATGGACGGAGTTAAGCGCAAAGTTCGAAAAGTTACTAAGTATTCTGAATCTACTACAAGAGATCAAATTACTGGTCACTGCGGTTTATATCCGGAACAGAGGGAAAAAAATTATTCGGAACAAAATCTGCTCGGGATGACACGAAAATCTGGATTATGGTTATAGATTGTACTCGAAAAAAAAAATGCGACAGACAAAAATGATCACCAAAAATTAATTTTAATTCGGATATTTTTGAAACTCTCAGGGAATAAATAAACACATATTAGCTATGTTTTTGCAAAGTTGGTTTATTCAACCTCCTCTCCTAGGATAAATTCCCGCACCGTGGACTTAACGCTACCCATCAAATCCTGTGCAAAACCTCAGGGACATCAGGACGTATTCGAGACAAATAAAGCCAAAATTTATTCACCGGCTGAGCGGTAATTGAAACGGACACTGCACTCTCGTCAACCTGCTTGAAACCAGAATGACATTCAAACGCCCTTTGTCCCAAATAAGGTCCGCGAGGTCGTTTGGCAGCTCGAGTTTGTCGAATTTGTGGCCGTTGCCTGATCGTTGGTGATTGGTGCAGGATTATGTGACTACAGCTTTATTTCCGTATGTAAGCTGCTGATTGCCTCAGTGAGAGACACCAACGGAGATTTTTCATCAGCCTCCTTCGTAATGGAACGGAAATGTGAATTCTCAAATAACTCAGTACATTAATCACACATCCAAAACAAGTTTTTGCGATGCGGCGGGAAATAGCCTAATAGTATACATGCCAATCGAATGTGAGCGCTCCTTCTAACAATTCGCTTAGGGAAGGTCCATTATTTATATAACGCAGTAAGGAGGGAGAGCGGGTTTGGGAAAACGTAACAACCCATACACGCAATTGAAATTGAAGGTCCATCATTTACAAAAGACTATCTTATCCTAATAATTAAAAACTCAACATAAGAGAAGCAAAGCGGATAAAGAAAGACGACGAAATATAGGACGAAATAGTGTGAACTGATAAAAGAAAAAGGAATAGAGAAGTGAAGTAACAGGATGGAAGCAGAAATGCAATCAAAGATAAGTACAAGAATCTTAAGCTGGAACTGTCATAAATTCAATTCAATAACTGACACGAATGCACCTTGGCGTACAGTGTGACTAATGAAAAAAACCAAACCTCACTTCTCCTCACTCACTAAGAGACAATTGCCTACCGGACTATGGTTGAATTAAATCTATTAAAAACAATTGATTAACCAACTCTCCTCTTAAAAATAAGCCGCAATAACTGGATCGTCTCAAATGGCTTTCTGCCAAGAAGCATTTGTTCAACATATCTATAAATGATAAAAATCAATGAAATCTCACTACTTCACATTGATTTAAATGTGATCGAATGCCATCAAAAATCCTACTCAGCTAGCAGTTTGATCTCTTGTGAAAAGCTTCAATTCGTCGAACGATTATAAACACTAAACGCCACAATCATTTCGGTAAAAGTACTCCACCATGTCCTTGACCTTTTCGTGAGCGATCCATAGCAGTGGCCTCTTCCCCTCAACGGCATCCGCCCGCTCTAGTGAAAATGCTTTTGCTTCTATGGTGGATGGTCCATTTGCCACACTAAAATCTCTTCCAAAATCGATAGAGACAAAAGTCTCCAACAGAAGTAACAACGGCAACAGCAACAACAGCACCATCTGGCGCTTTGACTCCTCCGTCATCGCCTGGAAGATAAACTTTACGCACTACACACACTCTCTCTCTCCCTCGAGGGCGCAAAATAAAATAAAAAACTACGTAGCATTTCTACTACTCAGGCGACTGGATAGACAATAAATCTTTCCCTTGAATAGGAGTCTGGATGGGGAATGCCGTCGGTGGTTGCTCCACTGACTGAATTATTCGCTCCTCGCCGTTGTCTTTTCGACGAGGACACGTACCAAACCGGCCTCTTCTCAAGTGCGATCTGGCACGCAGAAAAGGACTCTTTTTTGATGCATGACTTTCAATGATTTTCCAACACAAAACCACATGCACGCACACACACACAACGGAAGCCGTGGAATCCTTGGCGGACACGCGGCACGGACATTTGGCGCATACTCAGACGAGCCGGAATCCACGTGACTGCAATCGAAAGTGGTGCACTCTCACGAGCCGAAGTGAGTGAGAGTGGTCGAGATGAACATCAAGCGTCACTCGAGCGTCACCAGACTGAGTTCCAGCTGAGTGTTTCTGGCACGGTTTTGCTACGACTTGAGATGTTCAGAATGAGAGCGAGGGTGGTGGAATCGTGGAACCATCGCGTTTATAATTAGAACTCCGATTGCAGACGTATGCTCGGAGAGCATGTGCCCGGTGTACATAGACACGAGAGAGAGCTACGAAACCGTGAAGGGCAGCTGCAGCAAAAAGTGCCAACGTCGGCGAAAATTGCTTGTGTTTTCCTTTAATTTTACTTTTCAATAACCGATTCCGGATCGATATTTCGCCATGAGGGTATCTTAAAGTGCGAACTGTTGACGGGTGCCGTGTAAAGACGTTTTCGGATGCTTTGATGCGGGTCTTCTCTTGTAGGATGATCATGTTATTTTCATCCTTAGTAGAAAGAAACTTCTTTGGAGAAGAGCAATATTTAAATTTTCCCCTAGTGAGCTGTCAAGGTGTTGGTGCGCTCACCTTCTTTCTGCGGGTACACACCTTGGCGAGCGTGACGAGAGTTGAGATCTATGTACAAACTTCGGCTAAGCCAAAGCTTCCGAGCAGTCGACCTGTTGGGACTGCGCTGAGGGGGTTGGATATAGCTGTGTAGGACGATTCCTGCAGGCGCACGGTGCTCTCCTGGCTATGTAAACTTTAAGATAATATCCTTTTTATATGTTCTCTTATACTCTCCATCTCTCACTTACTCCTGCAAGGCACTGCGTCGGTTCGCGTCGGTTGTACTCGTCTTCTCAGGTTGTAGCGTCGCGGTGTGTAGCGAGAGAAAGTGAGCTTTTGCTACCTGCTTCTACCTCACTGGCTAGGTAGAGCCCAACACAGGAGCCAACCGGGGCCGCTCAGGGGGTGCCCACGGTTATGTACTGGCAGCTCACCGTTGATTCGCGCACACACGGCAAAAGAAAGGTGGAGTCTATTTCATTAACGGACGCACTGCAGATCCATAGGAAGGAAGAGCTTACTTTGCCAGCAGAAAAAAAATCCATACGGACCCCGTCGGCAAAACACGAAGGTGATTCTCCGAAACCTGCTCCAATCAACGGGCTCGGAGGTAGCACCTTCCGTCAGCTGTATTTTCATCCAGCAGCTACTGACACTTGTTCTTGTGCGTCAATCTTTACCTCACCTCCACGACGATGAACAACACTCGTAGATAAACTTTCCAATCTGGAACCACCACAGAAGATAAGGTACGCCATCTTTTTTTTCACAGCCTTACGGAGATCCTTCTTCGGTGATAAATAACAACGACTGCAGCGAACAATGAACACAAAAATGTGATTTTATGCTCCGCAAGTTTATGGATTTTTTATCCGCGTCCGTGTCATAGCAACCCTGAAAACGGAGCCTCCTTCTTTCTTCAGGCAGAGTCGTCATCTTTTCCTTAGTCGTCGTCGTCGTCGTCGTCCTACATTGGGAAGACCATACACACTCACAGCACACAACATTGTTGTTGATTGTTGATGATGTTGACGACCCCCCCACGGGGCTGATGAACAAGCGAGTGCGGGGGAGTACATAAACACAGCCTCACAGAGATGGCTCCCAAGGGCGGATGGAAAATCGATAGGGAAACGCCACTGCTACTAGGTTTTTTTTTCTACTCGCCGCTAGTCGACTACTTTTTGTGTTTTCACTCTTGAGTCTCGGCTTGGCTCGGCTCGTCTCGCCTCTCGGTTGCACTCGTTCTGCTTTATATCTGAACTTGTGGTTGCTCACGATGGAATGAAAGCGCAATAATGAGATATTAAAGTTTCGTGATGATTATGGCGGTAAGTAGTAAATGTTGGAGAGAGGGAATGGAAGGTTGGTGGCCGTCAGCGCCTTTAATATTTGCTTAGATTGTTGAATTGATGGTACGATCTCCTCGCAATCGATAGTGAGGTAAATGTTGGCTTCGGCAGTGTTCGACTTTTTTCGGCAGCCGGAAACAAATTCTTCTAAAGCATTTAATACACGAAACAAGGTCAAATTTAATTAAACTTAGACAATTTTTTTTATCTTTGTCGTCCATTCAAAAGTAACCATTTTCAGAGAAACGATTAGTTGAAGATTTCTCAATATAATAAAATAATTACTTTCGGAGTTCCCGGGGCTTATAAGTCGCCATATAAAACAACACCAAAAAGCATGATTATACTCATAATATGGAAACAGTTTTCTCTGCTTTTCAATGTAAATTAATCACTTTCAAAGAGGATTATCAATCACCCAATTAGCTTTGCTTATCAGTTACTTTGCACAAAAAATCAATAATATTACACAAAAAATCTTGTTTCTTCATATTTTCTACTTCTTCGGTAGCCACTTTTGTTGAGTTCTCTTGATTGCCTGAAAAGCGAACTAGTCTTGGTCTTGAAGGGTGATGATTTTTGATATTCTTAACAAAACACCACTGAACAAATAAGAACATTAAAGTGCAAAATACAAAAACTTATTATGATGTGATATGATGTGATAAGAAGCCACCAGCAGTGCCGGATTTGCCATGGAGTACAGCTCCTCCCAATGGCCAGATAAAACTGTACATACCTGTAATCCTCACTATTCCATTGTATGAAGGGCTAAAACGGGGGTGTGGACCCGTTAACAGAAGCACTTACACAAAACCCACGGAAAGTATAGAGAATCTCCTTCCAACGAAACGCTCTTATTACAGGACATGGACAGTCAGCAATACACATTAGGATTTCCGTCTGGTGGTTTGTTAAAAATAGGGTTAGCAAACTCATTGTAGATTGTCGGAAGTTAATAAGATCTTCGATAATAAAAAAATACGGAAAATCCAACGGCGCCAATGCCTTTCCAGACAGTTTCAGGAAATGTCTTATTTTGCTTTTTTTCCATATAAATAAAAACATTTCAATAATTCAGAGCATACAGAATCATGACCAAGTAATCAAATGCAGTTATCCCTTTTACTGTCGAAAGGTGATCTGATTCGTTCTTTCCCCCAATAAGTTGTAATATTTGAACATATCAAACAGTCCACAACATTAGTAAAGGCATTCAAAAGCAACGATAGTTTATGTCTAAAACTCCAAGGCAAAGATGTGCCAAAGATCTCAAGCAGATGCCGTGGACCAGATTATAGTGATAGGCGGTTTTAATTTCCCAGACCTGAAATAGTGCTCGTTGGTCAATGGATTTTGGTACCCGAACCCGAATGTATCTCAATTCTACACAGGCAAGGTGGCCACACAGTCTTAGTTTAAAAATTTCCGCATTTTTGCCTAATTTTCCCGACTTATAAGTTGGCTTAGTAGATATTTTTGAAGTTTTTGAGAAAATTGTTCAATCTAGAATGCTTCTGACTTGTTTCAATTAGGCAAAATTACGGATAGCAGCTGCAAATCGGACTTCTAGTGCATTGCGTAACTTGTTTTGGTCTTACATTTTGCAAACAAGATCAAAAATCGCTCAACAAAGGGTGTCCACAGTTAAATCGCATCACTTTCAATAAGCTGTAACATTTAGCCCTCTGGGTTGATTTTGGGAGAAATGACCTTAGCGTGTATTGTTTACACTGCGTGAGTTTCATTGTGTAGTAGTTTTGAAAATGGAGTCGAAGGAACAGCAAGTGCGCGAGAACATTTTGCACACGCACTTCGACAACCCACTTCTTTCGCACCGAGCCATCGGAAAGATGTTGAAAATTCACCAGTCTACAGTGTCTCGTGTCATAAAACGTTTCGGGGAACGTTTAACTGTCGATCGGAAGAAGGTGAGTGGTAGAAAAAGTGTTCCGTACTGTGTGAAGGATCACAAGCGAGTGGTTGCTGCCTTTAAACGCAAACCCAACTGTTCCGTTCGGGATGTCGCGAAAAAGCTGCACTTGACCAAAAGTTTCATGCAGAAATCCAAGAAACGAGCCGGGCTCTGTTCATTCAAAGTTCAGAAAGGTCCTAACCGCAATGAAAAACAGAATTGGACAGCTCAAACACGTGCGCGTAAGCTGTACACACTAATGTTGACGAAACCACACTGCTGCATCATGGAAGATGAAACACACGTAAAAGCGGACTTTAAACAAATTCCCGGCAACCAGTATGTGACTGCGAAAGACAAGTTCGATGTTCCAGAGTCTCTCAGGAAACAGCAAGTGTCAAAGTTCCCCAAGAAATTCATGATTTGGCAGGGGATTTGTTCGTGTGGTAAACGGAGCAAGCCGTGACAACTTCAACTGTAAATGGTCAAGTATACATGAATGAATGCCTGAAAAAACGACTGCTTCCGTTTCTCAAAACACACAACGTTCCTTTTATTTTTTGGCCGGACCTACTCTCTTGTCACTACTCCAAGGATGTTCTGGAGTCTTACAAGACGAATGGTGTCAATTTCGTGCCGAAGGATCTGAATCCCCCAAACTGTCCAGAGTTGCGGCCAATTGAAAAATATTGAGCTATAATGAAGCACGAACTTCGTAAGCATCAAGTTGTCACTACAGAACAGGAAATGTTGAAATCATGGTTAAAAGCGAAATAAAATGTCGGTTCAAGCGTTGTACAAAATCTTAAGCCTTGTCTTGAGACTTGTTTTTGAGGACGAGTTTAAAGTGGTGCAATTTAACTGTGGACACCCTTTATGTCATTGATCTTTAAACTTTCTAGAAGCATAAACAGCGAAGAAAAATATTTAAGAAAAACTGAATTAATCAAATTCAGAGGACGGCGGCAGGTATGGCGTATTCATTGGCTGGACTCTGTGGAAGCGCACAACCTGAGCAGGAAAATGTAACATATGAATACCTAATTTTAATCTTGATAACTGCCCGAGCTGGAGACAACAACATCTGAATACCTTATTTTGATCTTGATAACTGGCCATGGTATTGAAGAGCTCAGATTAAGAGGTAAAAAACCTAAGCAAAATACCTAAGAATTGCAATTAACCTGCGAAACGACCCGACCATGGCTGCAGAGGTGCGCGCGCACGTGTATTGTCACATACAATAAGCCCCGCATGTAAACATTACCGATATCATTTGAATAAGGGCAATGCAACACACTTTCAGTTTTGGATATGTTTAATTTCCAAACCAGGCACGTATTTAGTATTATTTGAAAATAGGGTTATTGTTGTATAGTTGTCATTAGATAAATTTCACCCATTGCCGCCTCCTTAATGACACTAGCTTGTTCATTCGTAAAAATAACAATTTTCGACGTTGATTCTTAATTAATTTCATACACTCACGACAAAATAAGCGCAAAAATTAACGTGGCTGAACCGCCCGCTAGATATGCAACCTGCATAGCAACACTCTGTACACCACGTGGTGAATGCATCTGAGATTATGTGACAGCCTATCACGCGCGCATACGCGTTGTCTTCGTTTGTTGCTTCTGACCAGCAAATGGCCGTTTTTAACATTGCACTAAGCTTCTTTTCTTCACTCCACACTCTTCCAACAATCAAATTCCCCCTTGAGACGACTCTATATCGAGGTTCAAAACTGCTAATAATCATCTATTCACTCGTGACAAAGCGGAAAAACACTCTAATTTATTAATTTGTGCTCGAGTGTCACCAAAACTAAGCTGATGTAACTCTTCTTCCGGGTGTGAGGGCGAAGCACAAACAAACAAAAAATCGGGGAAATACTATCGACACTCGCACATTTGGGAGGGAATTGATTGTGTTCACTACGTCTTACACAAAGCACGTGAAGATTGTATGATGTTACTGTTAGTTTAAGTTAAATAACGATTTTTTGTTTGTTTTTTTTGACGTAGGACTACGTCTGTGTTTTCAATACTGGGGTACACGTTCGAATTGCGAAAATTTGGAGCGTCACGAAAAATATATAGGTTTTGAACGTTAATAACTAAGTCATTCCACGATTGATTTCCAAAATGTTTGCACCAATTTATCGGAACATTTTCTACGCTTCGATTTAAATATTTCAAACTATTGATTTTTAACATGCAACTAATAAAATTAACGAAAATATAAAGTGATGTCTTATAACATCGATTTTTCAGAGTAAATTTACCAAAAACACAGTACTTTCCGCGCACAGACTTCATATTTAAGTAAGGAACGTCTCCTAGGCAGCCATGAATGTTATATAAGGGGTACACCTTCGCATTTTGATTTAGTTTTCCGGCGGGCGTGGAGCTGTGCAGCGTAGGATCTGTAGTTGGATCGTAGTTGGCGGCAGCACTGGCGAGCAGTCGCTGCCCAGAGAGGCGTTGGTGCAGTTGGCTTTCCCGATGCTCCCGTTAACTTCGCTGCGAGAAACATTGCTGCTGAAGCCTACTAGTTGGCGGGAAAAAGCCGCCCGTGACAACGAGACAAGAATCAATCATCCCACGTCACCTGCAGATGGCCACCCGCAATGAAGATGAGATGAACCAAGAAAGAAAGTCCAAGTTCAATCGCGAACTGTTTCTCCCCCGTCAACTAAATCCGTCCTTTTCAGGACGACCAAACTAGTTTGCCAACTAAAGAGTTTATTTGGTTGAAATTTTCTCTTGTGATGTTTGAAATTAGTTTCAATTACTGCGCCCCGGCTGAACATAGCATTCATTAAACGTCGGGTCCCGTAGTAAATGACAAAGAAGGTTGAACAACCAACGAACGGAATTCGAGCCGAACTGCGTCACTTCAGACCGACCATGTGGTTGGATTCGTTGTAGTTCCTAGCTATGCATAGCGGATTAGTTGCTGGCGGTGGCAAGCAAATTAGGAAAGTTTCGTTTAAGAAAATCATCCGTTTTGCGTGTAATAATTAAAACTAATTATTGTGGCGCAGTAATTGAAGTTCGTCCCCTTTGATGCTATTTGTAACACATTGCCTTCGTTGGTACCGCCTTCTTTTGTGCACTAGCATCCGACACTTTTACCTAACAGCTTTTAGCAGAACATTTTGATTCAGTCTTACGACAGTCGTTAAGCTGTGCAGTGGCTGTTGGATCGCAGTAGGCGGCGGTGAGCAGTCGTTGCCCAGAGAGACGTTGGTGCGATTGGCTGTTGTTGCCGATGCTGCCGTCAACCTTGCTGCTGAAGCCTACGAGTTGGCGGGAAAAAGCCACCCGTGACAACGAGTCAAGAATCAATCATCCCGTGAGATGAACCAAGAGAGAAAGCCCAAGTTCAATCGCGAACTGTTTCTCCCCCGTCATCTAAATCCGTCCTTTTCAGGACGACCAAATTGGTTTGCCAACTGAAGAGTTCGTTTGGATGAATTTTTCTCTTGTGCTGTTTGAAATTTCCATTACTGCTCCCCGGCTGAACATGGCATTGCTTTAAACGCCGCGTCCCGGAGTAAATGGCAAAGCGCGTTGAACAACCAATGAACCAACAGATCCATAACTATCTTCTACGCGTTAGAGATAGTGGCCCCCTCATCGTAGAAAATACAACCGGGGCCGTATCATAATTGAGAGCCACCAAATGCTTTCTAGAGAGTGTACAATAGAATTGTCTTGGCCCTTTTCAGGACTAGCTTAAATCAATTAGCGGATGGCCCTGACGTGTATGGGAATTCGATTGCTGCGTAGTCCTACGTCAACTCTGCATACAACCCCATTGGGCTGTCCCTTATAGTTTTTTCGTTAAAAAACAAAGGAAAAAAAAAAAACACGTGTGTTTAAGCACGGCGTGCTGCGGTGTTTTCTCTGCACTGTCGTTGAAGTGTGTGAAAAACCCACCGGGGGGGCGGGGGGGAGGGGGGAAAAGGGGCCTTGCCAGGATTGGGGGGGATTGGGTGGGGGGGAGGACCAGCGGGCAAAAATTTTTTTAAGGGGGGGGTTTTTTTATTGTCCCCGTTGTCGGAACTCGTGTAGCATACAGGAAGAAAAAATATTGTAAAAAACTACAAATTACAGTAATGCATACAATGCCGATGCTTCAGTCATAAGGATAATCTACTCTCTAAATTCAGTTTACGCATAATCGCAATAAGCGCGCATACCCATATATGGACAAAGTTGAATTTAACCATATTTGAGTAAACTTATATGGGGAAAAATACTCAAATATGGGTAAGTAGTAATGTACCCATAAATGGGTATGTGCACTTTTCGTGATTATGGGTATTCTTCACCCATATTTGGGTAAACTGAACTAAGCGTGTAAGGAGTTCCAGTCAAGTAAAATAAAAACAAAGTAAGTCATGTGCGAACCTGTCACAGTCGTGTAGTCAGATCTTCTAAGCGGTACGTTTCTGAACAGACTGAACAGAGCCAGCAGAAAATGATCCACATGCCAATCTATTTGTCTTGGCTGCTCCTCGAAGGAATTGTGTACAACGTGCAAGCCGCAGCTACCGATGTTGAGGACATCAAAGCCAGGGTAGGCTCACACATCCCGGATTTGTCAGTCAATTTGTTTAACGCCTTGCAGATGACAGCCGGGCCACCCAAAGAGCTCCGAGCTATCTTCTTCAACAATGCTGGATTTGCAGAAAAACACTGTTTCATCCCGTTTATTAGATTAGAAAAAGGTGTGAGCATGGTTCCTACCAAATGACAAAAATTCTCGATGGGTTTAGAAATTTCCGACTTTTTCCCGCATATTTCCCGATGTATCCCAGTAAAGACGTAGTCCTACGTAAAAAAAACATCATTTCATACACTTATAACGAAACTTCAAACAATTGTTCTTCACAAATTTTCCATTTTGGCTTCTTTCATCATTTAGCAGCCGTTTTAGATCTGGATTCCGGTTCCAGTCGAGGTTTCGAGATGGGTGACACAATTTGGGTTTCCTTCATCGTTTCGCAGGAGTTTCATCCGGCTTAGGTTTTAAATTTTTTACGATTCCACACTTCCTGAAGCCTGACATCAGAATGCGACATGTATTTTAGGCCATTGCCTTTATCAGTTCGTTGATAAGGCTTCGGAGTCTGTTTTTAGGAATTGTTGCATTATTAGACCCTCGACCTCAGAAAGGCCCTACAACGTCTCAGAATCTTTCTGAGAACCTCCTACTTAAAAAGGCCCACCAGTGTCCCAGATACTTCTGACACTCTCGCTTCATAGGTCCGAAGTACGCGATGTCCAACGGTTGTTTCAGTTGGGTTGCATTCGGTGGCAAGCAGATGAATTTTATGCCTTTTTGAAACCCAATTTCAATAACCCTTGGACTCAAATGTGAGGAAAGATTGTCTCCGATAAGCACAATCGGTCCTTTCATATGCTTCATTGATGGCAGGAAAAGAAGCACTTCGGTTGTAACGCGTTCTTCTAGCCCAATTAAGCGTCAAAAAAGAGTCCCATAGATGCTCTGCCTTAAACACCACGTATGTTGCCATCAGTTCTCCGTTCGCAATGCCGCAAAACAAAACGGATGTGGCCGACTTACTGTAACTCCACCCGTTTTCAAAGTATTTCAAACCACGCTTACATATGGCAAGCCTCTTCCCTGGCTCGTTCGACGGATTCGTCTCATCGTATTTGAATATGTTGGAAGCAGGAAGTCCGTCGAGCGAAACCTTTAAGTTGTTCATTCCCTGATTGTTTCGCGTGTTATTCCTGCTGGACTCAACTTGATGTTTTGCGCAAACCGTTTGCCTAACTCCTGATGATTGCGAAGGAATAGAACCACCCAGTCCCAAGACGGTTTGTTGTCGACGAAAGCTGGGGTGTTTCAACCCTGTTTTCTCAAAGAGATTCGAGCAATCTCCCGAAGATCAACCGTTTCAAAAAGTCCCACTCGGATGAAGTAGAGAGAGGCTTCTTCCGCTTCTGAGAAAAATCTGACGCGGAAACCACGGTGTACTTCCGGGAATTATCGGCTCTCCGATAGTTACACACTATTTTGAAATCCAAACAAAAAGTAAACAACATAACCTTGTAATGTGATCAATGACGAAAATTCGACCACCGCTCACTTTTTCTCATAAAATAACAATTTTTAACATAAAATTATTAGAAATTTTGCTGAAAAATTATTCATTAATAGTTTTTTGATGAATTTATTAGCTAATTTACCTACAGGGTGCGGCAGAAAATAATGCGAAAATTTTTTTTCTTTTTTTTAAATCTTTTTTTCAAATAATTCAAAAAATAAAATCTTTATTTTTGCGTTCGGTTTTCTTTATAAAATCCTTTTAAACAAATTTATTCAATGTGTCCTCCATTTTTATTAATAACATCCTTGAGCCGACGCCGGAAGCCGGAGCATGCCTTTCGGACGTAGTCCTCCGGCATTGACTGCCATATGGGTGTTATGGTTGACTTCAGGGTTTTCACACTAGGGTGTGATGTTTTGCAGGTTCGTGCTTCAACATATGCCCAAATCGAATAATCCAACGGATTAAGATCTGGTCTGCTAGGGGGAAAAAAATCCTTCGGCCAAAACTTCATGTTATCGTTCAACCATTGTTGGGTTCGATTGGACGTGTGACATGGCGCTCCATCCTGCTGTAGGACAACGTTTTGGTCCTCGGAAAAGTTGGCCTTCACCCAGTGAAGCACTTGGTCCTTTATTTATTTATTTGAAGTCAATCATGTGTAGACTTTTAGTTACAGTTATTTACATGTTTTGTCACTCTTAAATCTATATAAATATATTTGTTACAGTATTAAGCTTACATTCTAGTACATTTATGAGCAGCTTTTTATCAAATATCATTAAAGTATTGCTTCAATTTATATTTTGTCGTTGTGAACTCAAGGTTTTCGCAATGCATATTGTATGTTGCCATCATCCGATTTAAAGGCCCAAATTTAGCATAATTTGTACGATAGTGGCTTGTAGTAAAAACATTTCGATTTCGTAGTTGTCGACTTGGAATATAAAAATTAAGTTTTGATAAAAGTTCTTCAGAATCAATACGATGCGAAACGATATCGTTTACAACTGAGACCATTGCGAATTCTCGACGCTCTTTTAATGTTTTTATGCTGATGAGCATACAACGAGCTTTATAAGATGGTAAAGGAAATCTGGTCCAACCTAATTTTCGAAGGGCAAACAGTATAAATTGCTTTTGAACTGATTCTATTCGTTGTTCGTGCGTGATTGAACAAGGTGACCATACTACGCTACAATACTCAAGTATTGACCTCACATATGCAACGTATAATGTTTTTATTGTGTATGGGTCATGAAAGTTGTAACTAAATCGTTTTATAAATCCTAGCACACTACTTGCCTTACTGATTATTGTGTTATAGTGGTCAATGAATCTTAGTTTCTTATCTAAAATAACATCTAAATCCTTAATTCTTCCGCACTTTTCAACTGCCTGATTTCCTAGAGAGATTGTACAGTCTAGTGTATTCCGCTTTCTACTAAATGATATTGATTTATATTTTTGGACGTTTAGCTGCAGAAGGCTTTTTTTGCACCAATTATAAAATAAGAGTACGTCGTTTTTGAATAGTCTTACATATTCCTTGTTTTTTGTTTCTAAAAATATCTTTAAATCGTCGGCATAAATAAGAATTTTTACGTTTTTTAAAATGAGGGAAATATCGTTTACAAATAGTATAAACAAAAGAGGGCCGAGATGGGAGCCTTGAGGAACTCCTGAAGTAACTCGAATAGGATTTGAGGTCTTGCCTTTAAATCTGACTATTTGTTGTCGGTCAGTGAGATAAGACTCGAGCCATTTAAGAAAATTTAGCTCAATACCCATTTTTTGCAGTTTGAATAGAAGCATGGGTATATCAATGCGATCAAATGCCTTGCTGAAGTCTGTGTATAAAGCTTCAACATGGTTTCCATTGTCCATTTCCACCAGCGAATAGTTAACGAATTCGAGTAAATTTGTATTAGTTGAGCGTCCTTTGAAGAATCCATGTTGCAAGGTAGAGATTCTATTTTTAATTTGACAAAATAGTTTTTCATTAATGATCGCTTCAAAAAGTTTTGGAATGCAAGAGATAATAGCAATACCGCGATAATTTCGTATGTCAGATTTTTTGCCACATTTAAAAATAGGAACTAGATAGGAACTTTTCCACGAGTTGGGAAAAATACCGGATTTGATCGACTTATTGAAAAGCCAAAACAAGGGAGTTGTAAGCTCCGAAGCTAAGTTTTTCAGAAAAATAGGGGGAATCCCATCGGACCCACATCCTTTGGAGATATCTAGTTTTTTCAATGCTTCTTTTATGTCATGCACATTTATATTGTTTACACTAATATCTCCACTAAATTCTGGAAAGAAACCGAAATATTTGCGATCACGATCAGCTTCAGAAAATGTGGTATATATATCTTAGAAGAAAGTTGCAAATAGATTGCAAATTTCTGGCGAGGTAGAACCCACATTTTCATCTAGGTACATTTTTGATGGAAAATTGTCAGATTTCAATTTAGTTTTTACATAGTTAAAGAATTTTTTTGGATTGGATTTAATCTCTAACTCGGTTTTTGAGTTATACTCATCAAAGGCAAATAGTATTTCTTTTGTATACCTTATGTGCTTTTTGCTTTTGGTTTTTTAATTTTTTTATTTGTTCATTATACCAAACTGGGTTTTTTGAATAACTCTGTCTCCTTATTCTTTTCAATGGTACATGTTCAACTATAATTTCGAATAATAATTTGTAAAATGCATCAACAGAAGATTCGACATTTTCCTCGTTTCTAAAAATCGTTTGCCAATTAATAATACTTAGCCTATGCTTAATACTGTCAAAGTTTGCCAAGTGATATTGAAAGACCTCTTCATATTCGCTGTCGTCGGGTTTTTGGTATTGGTGTATAAATAAGGAAAACTCAATTGCTGTGTGAAATGCTTCATTTTTCCATAATGGAATAAGAGATTCGGTCACACAGAAGTCTTCTTGAATATTTGTCAATAAAAAATCTAAATAGCAATTTTGCTGATTTTTTACATGATTTAATTGATTGAGCCCTAAACTGGCAGTTTTGTCAAATATAAACTGCAGTGTTTCATTTTCCCCAACGACTAGAAGTAAGATACTTTCATTTTCTGTATCTGGAAAGAAATCAATACTACGTTGATTAAAATCCCCGTATATGTGAATTTTCACTTCTGGGGTAAGATTGGCCGAAATTTCATCGGCAATACTAAAGAATTTTTCATATGAGTCTTTGCGAGCATTGTTCGGAGGAAAATAGACAGCGGCAAATACGTGTGTTTCCCCCGACATATGCACTTTTACCCAAACATGTTCGAAATGTATGTATGTATGTATGTAAGGTTGCCACCATCCCTTCTAAGACCTTGTCATGTATGCAGCTCCACTTAATAGCAAGATCAAATTGAGTTGCCGGGTTGTATTCACAGTAACGCTGTATGAAGGGCCAAAAACGGTGGGGCGGACCCGTAAGCAGAGACACTTACGTGAAACCCGCGGGAACATGAGATTCTCCTTCCAACGATACGATCCAACAAATCGAATAACCCAATGCGCAATACTTATTAAGCTTTCTACGGGATGGCTTGTTAAGAAGGGCGCGTCACTCTCACTGAAACTGTTGGAGTAGAATTCACAGCATCACAATCGAATCGGTAGGATAAAGAAAATGATACTGTTTGTTCCCTCCTAGACGCCGGTTGTCACACCACTCCATTGTCCAATTCCAGCTTGAGTGATACCCTGATGCTCCTTCCCTTCTCAATGTTTATTCAATGTTATATAGTATAGCATATAAAATATAGTGAATGAATATTATAATATAAAATAACAATTTCCTTTGTAATATAAAATCTGCAGATTGTTGTCCTGCTGCAATTGTAGATTGACCTGTGTATCCATTATGAGCCAGAAAGTTGAGATAATGTAGCTACACAACTTAGAAATTATGAATATGAGCTACACAACTTATGAGGCTCCATTTTTGTGAAGTTTTTTTTTTTTGTAAAGTTACACATCTTGGGAATTATATGGATGATCTGAAATTTTGTATCACGTTTAGAATAGTATATCTAAAAACGTCGATGTGCTGTTCCGTTTTCTTACAACATAAATATTATTCATAGTGGATCTTATAGATGCCATACTGTTTTTTTTTTAATGAAACGAATATAAATGAAATAACATTATAATATCATAAATGAAGTAATAAATTAATATTATTACTAATAATAACACAATTAACACGGTAGTTAACGATAGAAGAATGTATATCTGTAACTAAGCTGGTAATCCTCTTCAGCTACTATGGAATTAACAATTGGGATCTAGTAAAATTGGTATTTGTAATCACGATAATGTTTTAAACGTATAAAGCACATGGCCTCATATTCGATGTCACTATTAACTATCCCGCAATCAATCAACTTCCGATTGCAAATGCGCGACTGTAAAAAGTGCTTTTACTACTCAAAAGGTATAAATACTGGAAAACTTCCACAGCTGTTACCATCAAAACAAATAACGAAAACTAAAACCCAAAACTACATTCTTTTTTTAATCATGTTGATGCAACTTTAACTATACCAAACAAAGCATACGTGATACACAAAAATGGATTTATTTTATTAGACTTTGGCTGTAGATGTCGCTCTAAAATTGTATTTAAATTAATTTTGAAGACGATATAATATGTAAAGAATTTACCACCACGCTTTCAATAGAACATTGACGAAGTCTTCTGTGATATGAATTATAACTGCTGCATGAATCGATGCCTCTACCAGCATTTCCTGTCTTAACAATTGTGTTATCGTCAAAGAAATTGACAATTTGAGACACATATGTTAGATATGATATATGCAAACTTATTATCTAATAGAAATATTTTCTAACACAAACATAAATGCTAAAATAATGCTGCAAACATGGCCAATCCATTCTGCTTGCCCTCAGCGTACATTTAAGCAGGGTTGTCGTTGCACTGTGCAAAGTCTAGGACGTGCCGTTTGTGCGTTGGAATGAAAGAGTCAGCAAGTATAGTTACCTATTCAACATCAATGTAAAGGCCTGTGAAAATCCTGAACAGCACATGACCACCCATTATGTGTACAGCGTTAGAGGTAAGAGAGCAATTGAATTGCGCTATGCGCCTTCGTTCATCGGCTCACTTCTACACGGCCAGCCGTGTCGACTCAATCCTGAGCCGCCCCTGACTCACCCTCGTCACTAGTGGAGCCACCCAAACCTGAGCAAATGCAACCGGAATTGACAAGCCGACAAATCAAAAACATCCATCTGATTTGAGTCGATGTTTTTGATTTGTCGACCTGACAACACCAGTCACACCCACCCAAACCTGAGTGACTCCACCAATGATGAAAGTGAGTCAAAAACGACTCAAAACTGAGTCGACACGGCAGGCCGTGTAGGCTCCTATTATTCGACGCGCTCCTTTACTCGAAAAATTACTCGAAAAAATTCAGAACCTTATAGCGAATTCGTTTTTGATCCAGTTCCAAACTGGATCGGGTATCAAAATTGGGTCGGCTTGTTGTGTGTTGAACTTCAGTGTGTATGGTTTTATTTGTAGCTCGCATCGGATTGAAGTTTGCACTGACAATAAGTTCGGGTATCGCAGGTTGGAACTGGTTCCAACCTAGGTTCAAAAACGAATTCGATATTAGACTCTCTTGATTTTCACTATATTAGTATGTTCAACTTTTTGCAAACGATCGTTTGTTTGCTCTCTCTCTCTCTCCCTTTCACACTCAAAATTTTTACACTCTCTCGCTCTCTGTGTGTTACTGATTGGGTTTGTGTTTTTTTCTCCCCCTCCCCCACAATTTTTTTTTGTGTACACTTGTAGACCTTCTTTTCCCGCATATTCATTGCCACATACTCCTACTTCAACACATTCCCTTTATATTCTTACTAGGCACAATCATACACCTCACCACACTATTGACCATATTGAAATTCCACACATTAACAACTTCTAACAAATCTATCCTATCACTCTTCCTGCCACTAAATCACGCACGATACTTCAAAAACGACCGAGACCTTGCTGTACACAACCTCTCGCCTTCGTGTCATGGCGCTGACTATTTACCCAAACATGTTCGAAATCCTTACTTTTTTCGGCCGTGATGATTTCTGAATTGAAATTTGTGGAAATGGCAATTAGTACACCCCCTCCTGATTTCTTTTCAGACTGATGAAAGTTACGGTCATCTCTAAAAACATTGTAATTATTACCAAAAACTTCTTCACTTCGAACACTTTCATCCCAACTGGTTTCATTTGCCAGAATTATTGGGAAGGAACAACACAAAATTTTGTTTTGGATTTCTTTAATCTTAGCGGAACCTTTCATTCGATTGAAATTTTGGCAATACACCAAAATTTCAGTTCCTATTTGTGTCTGTGGTGAAGTAGTTGGTTTGATCGAGTCAGTGAAATTTGTGTAATTAAAACTATTTACCTCTCCTTGATGTAGAGAGGTCGTCCAGTCTTCAAAAAGGGCAGTTTCTGCTAGATCCTCGCCTTTCTCCAAAGGGTTCGTCAGTTCCGTGGAAAACCCACAAGCCTGTTTGCACATGCTGTACACGATGTAGCTGAGGAGCTCCCCGGATCCATCCAGTTTGGTGAGCGTGCTGCATCGGGGTGCGAAAACACACCGTCCGCCGGGTACGGGTTTAAAATTTCACCTCGTTGAAATTGAATTGGCGGTCTCCCCGAAGCCATCCAGTGGGGCAAGCGCGCTGGGTCGGGACGTGGGATTGGGCACGGGTTTTGAATTTCGCTCCGTTGAAATTGTATCGGTGGTCTAGAGAACCGATCTTTCGCTGCTGCAAGCAGCTCTCTATCAGGAAGAAGTTCGTTGATATTGTGATTAGGATTGTTGCTGCGATTGTTGTTAAAGGGGTTGGTATGGCTGGTGCTTCTATAGTTGATGTGGTTAAAGTTACTGTTGCTGCTACGTTCAAGAATAATATGCGCCCTTCGTTGCTTCCTACGTTTTCTAGCCTTCTCAGCAATTTTGTTTTGTGTATTGCGGCGCAACTGTCGGTCATCATACTCTGTCCAGTCAGCTCTCCACACCTTCCTTGTACCCAAAAGTCGCCAACCAGAGTCATTTTTTCGGATCAACTCAAGTTCAAGACTGGGGTAATCAGGTGTGGGAGGGACGGGAGCAGTGCATCGAACCGAGGCTATGTTCGCTGACAATGATTTCAGCTCATCAAGTATGTCCAGTTCCAATACTGGATTCGAAGTCATCGTGCAGTTTGAAGCGATTTCCATGGACAGCTGCTGTAGATTATTCAATTCCTCGGTTATGTTGCGCAGGTCGTTGGATACATTTGACGTTACGGAATTCAATGATGCAGACGTGCATTCTTTCCATGCCAGCATAGCCGTATCAAAAAGCGATGTTACATGATTTTTTATAGAAGAAACACTGCCAGCTAAGCTACTATTTTTGTTTATTGCAGAAAGCTCAATTTTTATTCCTTGCAGTAAGACTTCCAAGCCTTCAACCGCCTCGTGAATAATGTTTGGTTTATCGTGTAGTAGCGCGAAACGATGCGTCACCTCGGTATTGGAATGTATTTGCTCTGTAAGCTGTTTTTGCTGTTCCACGATTCGATTATAGTCTAGCTTAGCTTGTACGAGCTCTTGGCAAGATTCACAGCATGGCATAAGGTACGCGCTAAAATCTACTCTTCTGTTCTTCACTGTGTTTCGTAGCGAATTCCGTTGCACTGATACTCCCACGCAGGCTGCATGAAAAACTCGTGGGCAACCAGTACACTTCCACATAAGCGAATCCGTGGCAGAGTCCAATGAGCAAATTTCACACTTCTTATCCATATCGAATAAACTAACAACAGCTTATGTCCCGAGTAAAACAAACAACGAAAATAAAACGCCCGCAAAAAAAAAAAAAATTAAAATAAAGCACGCGGTCAGGAACGATTAAAAACACGTCCGAACTGTATGAGTTGCAAATGGCTATCTAAAATACAGATATACACTTCGGTATTGATTTTAACTCCAGCATCAATGAAAACAGGCGGCATTTTCAAACCGTTGGACGCCACCAAGCCAAACATCATGACACCAGCCGGATGTTTGGTTTGAAATTTGAATTTCACTTTTTCGGGAAGGTTTTCCTTTTTTTGGGGGGAAAGGAACCGGTCCGGGGGGGTGGTGGGCAAAGTGGTGGAAAAGTTTTTGGCGGGGAACAGGGTTAACATTTTTTTCCTTTTTCAAAAGGGAAAGAAATTTTTTGGAAGGTCCTGGGTTCTTCCCGGTCCGTAATTAAATAGTGTTTCCTCTGGCTCGGGGAGGTGCTGGGGGTTCTCTTGGGTGATTCTCCGCGTGGTTTCTCCGGAATTTTGGCTCCCCTGGGAGGTTTTTTTGGGGAGCCGGGGTGGGGGGATTTTGGGGGGGGTTTGGTTGGTTGGGGGGGGGGAAAGGGGGGGGCGGCTCCCCGGGTTCGGGGGGTGGGGAAAATTCTTGGGGGTTTTTTTGGGGGTAAATTGTGGCAAATGGCCCCCTACCCCTTGGCAATCTCTTTCGGCTGGTGTGGGGGAGCAAGTGGTGTTTTTTGTGGAAATTTTTGTGTAAAAAATAAAATGTGTTGATGGACATAAAAAAATAAAAATTTTGAAAAAAAAAAGACGAAAATTATTTTTTTTTTTTTGATGCTTGCGCGTGACACGTGAAGGCTTTCCTCGTTTTGATAAACAGTGGTAATTTAATTTTATAAAGGGCCTTTGCAAAATGACGCTAAAATAGTAATTTATAAAAATGTCGAAGTCAGAATATGTTTTAAACAGTATCTCTGTTAAAAAATATTGAAAAACATAGGTGTTCGAAGTAGCCCCGACCCGCATGTGAAAAGAAGTCTCGCGCGACTGTACCTTAGATTTTAGTTTGTTTCAACCTCGCGGATGGTCAAATCAAACTGATATGTTGTTGGCGCCAAATTCAACATCCTATTATGGTTCAATCAAACAAAAATATATCTGTTTTTCTCCACATTTTACCATTTGAAATTATTTTATGGATCATGCCTGTCACTCTCAGCATGCAAAATGCTGTATAACCAATCGCATAACACTTACGGTTATAGAAATGCCGTTCTCTACTATTCATTTTTTTTCCTCCCAAGCTATTTCCTGCAAACCGTGCGTCGCAACCTTGTTCCAATCGGAAAAGAAGGCATCGGTAATATTTTATCGGACATTTATAAGTATAATAGTGGAAATATGTTTCGACCTCAAACCTGCACTTCCTACGGCGTAGTCCATTTGACTTTACCGTGTCCAGTCTGGTAAGCACTTTCCTTGCACGCCATTTCCACTGCATCTTCGTTCAAACTTCCACATTCTTCATATATCACCGGCACATATGTAATAAATTTCGTGCTGTGAATAAATATCACTTCTTCTCACTACTCATACTGCCGCTGGCGTTGGACTGGAAGAATGAAAAAAACGAATCTTACACATGACATGCCCAGTAAAAAGGTTCCTCCGTGCGAGGCCAAGTCCAGAAGAAAAAAAATCCTAGCTCGTAAGGAACCATTTCCCTTTGGCCGGAGAAAAGCAGCGGAAATACGGTGCATGTTCGTCCCGCCAGGAGTGCAAAAGAAGGTAGGAAATGTATCGTAAATCGTTTTTCTTCTCAGTACACTTATTCATATGTGCAGAGCGTTCCATCAGCAGGTTGGCAGTGAATGCGGTGGTAGTCAAGGATAGTGTTCAGCAGAACAAAACCACCGCTGCTGACTGCTACGACGGCGGCACCAGAAGGATGATACAAGATGTTCGCACTTTTCTTTCCGTTATTGTAACTAGGCTATTTGGTTGGAGTTCGCTTTTCATGTGGTTTGCAGAAGAAATGCAGGAGAAGAAATGCAGGAAAAGATACATGCAGACGAAAACCACAAGCAGTCTTATGCATAGCACCGGTCCTGGGATTGTGGTTAGAAACGACGTGGAAAAGTATTCATGGGTATGTTCTTCTACGGATGTCCGAAAGGTGCAGATAGGTCACGCACCAGAAGATGGTGTCTTCGGCGATCCGTGTGGGAAGATTTATGAGCATGGGTGAAATGAGTTAGTTGACGTATCTTTTCTACCGGACGTGGAGATTTGGTTTTTTACAAGAGCGACATTATTTTGCCGATGGGGCAGCGTTCTCCATGGTTGTGCTAAAGTTATATAATCATAAACTTAATTTCAATACATTTTTTTATGCTCCAGTGGATCTACTAAAAAAAATATGCATATACCATACGCGTTTTACCTGGCACGACTAGAGTTGTGGCTTTGGAGTTAAAAGTCAGCTTCAGAGAGTAAATCGAGGCAATTTTAATAACAGAAAGGATAAAAATAGTGCTTTATCAAAAATGTTTGAGTCAGAATACACAGATAAAAAACGAAAGGATGAGTTATGTCAGTGACATAACTGCAAAGTTGACGTAGGACTGCTTGTTGATGTGAAGAAATTGATGTCATCGAATTGATGAATTTCTAATATATTTTATTCAGTCTAAAGAACCATGAAACCCTGTGCTGTTGGTGTGTGAGGCTCCGGTTCTTCTTCCGCTATTGGTTCTTCACGAAAATTTATAGAAACTGCAGTTCGCCTCGAATTGACTGTTAATGATATTTTGTTTGTTAAATCATCGCCAACATTAGATTGGCTTTCATAGTCATTTGCTCTTGAACAAAAGGTCACAAATACAAATTAAGCACTCTTTAAGGAAGAAGAGCTATATTTCTATCCGCTGATATATTCAATTTGAAGGAATTGTATACAACTTCCGATAAATTAGCAGACAAAGTGTTTGTTTACAAAAGCAGATTCGCCCTAAGCAAATGTTGGCACTAAAATGTCCAACGTGCTTGTAAGTGTGAAATGGATCCTGTGTTTACGGAGGGAACATGGTTCGCGATTGAAATGTTCTTATCAGTTTTCTTGGCTGCAGGATAGCCTGAGTGTTTGGCGGCACGTGATACTACGATAAAAATAGGCATTTACACCGTTTCTAACTCGAGATTGTACAGACTGAAGATTGAACATATACCCAAAAGTTCAAAAGGTGGTAAAAAATGCAATTGATTTTGATTTTGATTCACAAAGCGTTTTATGGTAAAAATGAAGCCATGCAAATGTGTGCAAGCGACTGGCAAGCAAAAATAGCTCGAAACAATGTTATCGTTGTAGGCCCTTATTCAATCATCACCAACATACACCAACAATATACAATATGGATGAGTCGATATCACAAAATGCCGCAACGCTATTGGCCACTGTTGTATTGCCGCCTTCAAGTGTTCTATGTTTGTTCTCACTGATCATCGACAAAGCGTTTTATGAAATAAACAATGCCATGCCATGCAAGTTTGTTAGCGACAGATTCTACATAGCTTGGTGGAAAATATGTCCATTTGCTTCATTGCTGCACCCTGAATTCCTAGCCAAGGGAACTAACTGTTGGGTTTCTATTCCCACTTACCTTGTCAAAGTGGCTAATTGGTTGCCATCAAGAGCCGCCGCGCTAGCGCTCCTGGTCGGTATCTCAATCTTGATGTGCACTTTTTATTTTTGTGAGCCATCTGACTTTCGGACACTGATCTCTTACTCATCAACTAAATATCAAGGCGAACAATCTCACGCACACGTTCAATTTTTCATTGCGAATTGCTGTTGCTGTTTTGCCCACAACTAATGTTAGATTATTCATCCAACTTACGATCAATAGCAAAAATGAAACAAAATCAAGCGAAATTGTATAACAATCTTACTTATTTAGTTTGGGTGTAGAGCGAATTACGAAGAACTTAACCTAACACCAAGTAGACCAGTTCAGACATTTTCGTTTTGCAAAATGTTCAACTGGCTGGAGCGGGAATCGAACCCTCAACTTCATGACAACAACCGCTTGAACGACGGGCGACGCCGCTAACCACTTGACCACGAAGATGATGTGGGCGATTGATTTGGCCATTTCTCCGGGACGCGGCAGTTTAAGCATGTTGAGCCGGTGCGTGGTAATGAACATTTCGATGAGCTCAAGAGAAATTTCAATCAAACATACTCTTTAATCGGTAAATTGATTTGGTCGTCCTGAAAAGGACAGATTTTAGTTGTTTACGGAGGGATGATTTACGTCAGCGTCGACGTCGGGCTTCTTCCGCTTGCCTCGTCTAGCGGACGTGCCAGCCACGTCAGGCGCCACATCAGCGTCTACTCGATTTCCAGCATCAGGGCCAAAAACTCGCAACATCTCGGAAAAGCGCTTTTTTATCACGAGAGCGGGATACACACGTCTGAACGTGTCGATGATCCAATAATGAATGATTACTATTCTTCTTCTTTTTCTTCTTCTTTATTATTTTAATGGGAATGCCAGGCCTGTTTTATATAATGGCATATATCATTACATGACAAGAAGGGGGTTCTCAACGAAGGCAATGCAAATAAAATTTTACAAAAGGGGACGGGCCTCAGTTGTTACGCCAGACAGCAGCGTGGAAATAAAATCATTAGTTTTCATTAGAGCGACAGGGGTTTCGGAGGTTAAATTCGCATCTTTTCTACTCAGGCAACAGAAAAACGGCCCTTGTCAGGGCCTCAGAACCCTATCCCAAGAGAGTTGAGATTTAGACACACTTGCTTCTGAAACTGCAAAACAATAGTAACAATACAAACAATAGTTTGTAAATATTGGCCAGAAAAATTATAACTCACATTTTAAAACTACCTGCAACTAACCTAATCTATTATCTGCACCTAATCCATTATGAACCTATGTACAACAAGAACTACAATGAAGCTAACCTACCCCCTACACTGAATATGTGAAACACATAATTGGTCTGCCGTGCTGCAGTTCCGTTCAAATTAACTGTTAATATTTCGTTTGTTGAATGTACAACGTGCTTGCTAGTTTTAACATGGCAAATAGAGATTTATATACGGATACTAATAAAAAATTTTGCTCATTTTCTCCAGAAAGTGGCTTTTCAAGCAACGCCATGTTGAGCCGGTGCGTGGTAATGAACATTTCAATGAGCTCAAGAGAAATTTCAATCAAACATACTCTTTAGTTGGCAAATTTATTTGTTCGTCCTGAAAATACAGGGCTTTAGTTGTTAACGGAGGGAACATGGTTCGCAATTGAAATTTTTTTCTCGGTCTTCCTGGGCAGCAGGATGGCCTGAGTGTTTGGCAGCACGTAATACTACGATAAAAATTAACATTTGCAACGTCTTTCACTCGAGAGTGTACACACTGAACATTGACCATAGAGCGAATTACAACGAACAACTTAACCTAACACCCAGTGGATTAAACTGGACATTTTCGCTTTGCAAAAAAGTTCCACCGGCTGGAGCGGGAATCGAACCCTCACTTCATGGCAATGAACGACAGGCGACGCCGCTAACCACTTGACCACGAAGATGATGTGGGCGATTGATTTGGCCATTTTCTCCAAGACGCGGGCTTTTTCAACGCCATATTGAGCCGGTGTGTGGTAATGAAAATTTCGATGAGCTCAAGAGAAATTTCTATCAAACATACTCTTTAGTTGGCAACTTGATTTGATCGTCCTGAAAAGGACGGATTTTAGTTGATAACATGGTTCGCGATTGAAATTTTCTTCAGTCTTCTTGGGCTGCAGGACACCACTCTGTGAAATGGTCACACCGGAGAAAAGTTTGTTCAGCTCCTCGTCGTTGCGGATGGCTAGCTGCAGGTGACGTGGGATGATTCTGGTCTTCTTGTTTTCACGGGTGGCGTTTTCTACCACCGTGCTCCGCAGACAAGTCTGTCGCATACGAATGCACAGCGAGAACTGATGATTGGTCGGTCGTCCCCACATGTTTGAAATTCGCTGGCACGGTAACTGTGGCAGTATGAACCAATCAGAGCGAGGCGCAAACATGATGTCATTTTCGACCAATAGCGTTGTGCGTTTAGACATTTTTCTTTTAAGTACATTTCAATTAGTTTAAACAAACATTATGAATTAAGTTTGCAACAGGGATTCAGCGTTGATGTTCTACCTTGCGAATGAAATACTTATCGTAAAATGTCTGTGGGCCAGAGAGGAGATATTATCGTTCAAAGTCTCCAAACCCGCGTAACGCTTGCGATTACGCATAATTTTAGAACGACGCCCCTATACAGGAATAGAAAAGAGAGACGTAAGTCCTACGTCAAAATGATGGATTTTAACAGACTCTTTTCCCTTGATGTGGAAGGGAAGATTCGCTCATCACCATGAGGCCCCAAGAGTGGACAGTAATGTTTGCTAGAATGAAAGATATGAAGAGAAAGTGTTGATAGTTTCGTCAGTTGTGAAAATTGAATAGAAGTATTGAAAATTGAGCGAAGGGTTTTTGGCATAGTAGTACTCGAACCAAGCACGCATTCCTTTGCCTAACATCCCCAATGCGGGGTAGCTCGAGGCACGAAAGAATCCGCCACCTTGACAGACAAAAGAATGTGCGCCTGATCGTGGTCATGTACTACAATGGCTTGTTTGCACATACTCTGTTTTGTTGCCTACATGGTCTCCCACTCTCCCTATAACTTTTGGGTTTATTTTTATACACAACGTCTGGTTTTCACTAAATTTTCCTCTCATCATCTCTGAAGTATAGACATCGGAGGTAAATAGCGTAAAGTGTTGTGATACTGGTCCCCACCATTAACCTTTGACGAAGTATACTTCGGTTCTAAGGGGTCCTCTCAGTTCTTTTTCTGCTCCTGCTTGAACGATCATCCAAATTTACAAACTCATTGTATCGTTTTCAGCACCTCGAACATATTCAATGTCCTAGCGATAAACACAGGATGGTTTTCTTGCTTATACAGCTGCGGTGATTAGCACTTCGTAATGGATTTGGCTTCATTGTGACACTACGCGTGAACGAATGAAAATGAAAATTTGTGCTTTTGTTTGTAATGAACGAAGGTTAAAAACACCATATGTGTGTCAAAAACACACGGATAATATTTCCTCACCCTGTATTACAAAATTAGCATTCCCTATACGTTAAAATTACATGTTTCTTTCAAAATGTGTAAAATTAAATGTTGGCTTAGGGTGGTTGAGAAATATTTACAGTATTGATACAGCTGTTGATGAGGTTGATTGAGCTACTGACTGTCTTTCATGCGTACGCACTTAACATGGATAGTGTTTGCCGCTGCAAATCTACCCAGGTAACATTGCCAAAACCATCCTGCTTTATTAAGTTTAATTAAGGTTTTATCAAAGCCACTAGAGATCAATTTGGTTTTATTATGACACCAAGATTTGCCAATAAGTTTCATATTTTATTCAGGGTTATGAGAACCTGCACAGCTTGCTTACAACAATTTTAAAACCTTGTTTCTCAAATTCCTTTTACTCCTATCAAAGGTTTTATTTCGATTTTATGAACTCATAAAATGCTGTTTTGAAATTCCGTTTTAGGACTCATTTATATTATTTTATTATGGTCAGTTGAAAAATCATTTTGAAAACCATTTTGCCTCCAGTTAATGCATTAAATGGCAAATTGGCATTGAGGGAAGCCAACAAATAACCAAATAGTTTTAAAGTAGTCATTGCGAAGATAACTTGGCTGTATGGCAGAATTGTGATTTTTTTCCAATCGCCATATTGAAATATAAGAAATGATTGAAATGTGGAAAAATAATTTAAACATTTAAATGTAATGCAAATGAACTTTAGATCGGAGATGATTGTGATTGTGTTTTCGGATGAGAAAACTTTCGTATTGCAGCAAAGTTTCAACGCTCAAAATGACAGGTTCTATGCAGTGAGTATTCAGGATATCCCTTCTTCAGTTCGCGCAGTTCAACGCTTCCAAAATCATACTTCGGTCATGGTGTAGGGAGCGATTTCTGCGGAAGGTCGTCTACCAAAATACCAAAAAATTACCTCTCAGGTATTCCCAGGTTTCCCAAATAAAATAAAATCAACGTAGCATGCAACGTAAAAGAGGTCCTGGAAAAGCATTTGAAGAAGCATAATTCAACGATGTTTGGTAACCGCAAATGGGTGTTTCAACAGGATTCTGCGCCGTCCCATGGAGCAAAGTTTACCCAAGCATGGTGCACCAAGAATTTGCCAGACTTCATTCCTAAGGAATTATGGCCAGCTTCTTCGCCAGATGCAAATCTTCTGGATTTCTCTATTTGAGGAATCATGGAAGCTCACTTTCGAGTCCCGATGATTTTCCTGTTGCTGGCGCCTGATGGGGAACACTTTCTGAGGTTTCAGTGCCGCCATGTGCAGCTCGGCGATGAATTCCGGACTGAGTTCCGGAAGGTCACGCAGAATCATGGCCACTGCGGACGGTGACAAACTCGCTATATTAGGGGACTTCAATCTACCTAACTTACGATGGACACGACTTGATGGGCCGTTTTGTATTGCTGAACGTTCTAATTCAACTTTATCTCGATCATGCACTACGTTGTTGGATTGCATGTATTCGAACGGCTTAGAACAAGTCAACGATATTAAGAATCATGCAGGAAACACGTTGAACTCGTTCTTGTTAATGATTCGTTTGGGAGACAAATTGAACTCGAAGCAGCTGTCGAACCACTAATTTCCGTTGATCCGCCTCATCCTCCCCATATTTTGATCGTTCATAGCGATATTGAAACAAGTAGTGCTAACAACAGATATGATCTTGTTGCCTTTGATTTCAAAAATGCTAACTATGATGTCATGAGCCAACGATTGATGGAAATCGATTGGTTTGCTGTCTGTCTCAGTACTGAGGTCGATGATTGCGTAGGCTTATTTCGCAGATTCTTCATCAAGTTTTCAACGGTTGTGTGCCTCTACAACGTCCGCCGTTGAAACCTCCATGGTCGAGTCGTGAACTTCGAGCTTGTAAAACGGAACGAAATACTGCTCGTCGAACATACCGTTCTCATCGGTACCGTTCTCCTATAAATGTTGTAGCCAATGGTATAAACAACTAAACAACTGGCTCTATCGACGTTACGCAAGAAAAACTGAGCGTGATATGAAGCGAAAACCTAAGCGATTTTGGAACTTTGTTAACCCCAAGCGTAAAGATAGCGGATTTCCTTCTGTAATGCACTTGGACCATCGCTCGGCGAATTCACAGGAAGAAAAATCCTCCTTGCTGGCTGAATTGAATCAGTCTTCGAGGACCCGCGAGATGACTGCAATACTTCAGATGAGCTGAGGTATGTACCGCGTGATGTAATTGATGCTGATACCTTCACTGTATCTGCAGAAAATCTGACCAAGGCAATGTATAAACACAAAACGTCATACCAACCTGGACCGGATGGAGTTCCTGCCTCTGTTCTGAAAAAATGCTCTGCGAGTCTGATTGTTCCTCTACTGCACATCTTCAACTTGTCAATGCAGCAATGGATCTTTCCAACTCTCTGGAAGGCTTCTTTCATGTTCCCGGGGATTACGTCCTTATGTGCGTGTTCTAAATTACTGGAAATAGTTGTATCTAACTACCTGTGTTCTCGTGTGAAACAATACATCAGCCCTAAGCAGCATGGATTCTTTCCTGGACGAAGCGTAACAACGAATCTCGTGGAATTTTCATCGCTATGTATTCAAAACGTTGGACGTGGGATACAGATTGATGCCGTTTACACCGAATTGAAAACAGCATTTGATCGAGTTAGTCACGCGAGTCAAGCTTGGAGTTTCCGCTCAGCTTGTTGCATGGCTTAGGTCTTACCTGTGTGGTAGAAAACTGGCAGTTAAAATTGGCTCTGCTATCTCTGACTGCTTCAATAATGGCTCTGGCGTCCCACAGGGAATCAACTTGGGTCCGTTGCTATTCTCGCTTTTCTGCAATGATGTCGCCTTGCACCTTGGTGAAAATTTCTGCATACTAAATGCCGATGATATGAAAATATACATGATTGTTGAAAATCTTTCGGACTGTATCGAATTGCAAAATCTTCTTAATCGGCTTAGCGCCTGGTGTCGTGCAAATAGTATGACGCTCAATGTCCCGAAATATTCGGTAATTAGTTTTCAACGAAAAACACGACCTCTCATTTACGACTATGTTATTGGCGATGAAACACTTGCACGGGTGGATTCTATACGGGATCTCGGAGTCATTTTGTACAAGGAGCTTACATTCAAGGAACACTACGAGGAAATAATCAAGAAAGCGCGTCGTCAACTAGGTTTTGTATCCAAAATTACAAAAGAGTTCCGTGATCCGTATACGCTTAAATCGCTGTATGTTTCATTGGTTCGACCCATATTGGAAACGTCATCTGTCATCTGTTACCATGTAACAGTAGTCGATCGTATTGAAGCTGTACAACGGAAGCTCATTAGATTCGCCTTACGCTTCCTTCCGTGGAATGACCCACTGAATCTGCCACCGTACGAAGCCAGATGCCAGCTGCTGGGCTTGAGTACATTGGAGCTCCGTAGAAAAACTGCTAAAGCTGTGTTCGACTTCAAAATATTGGCTGGTGAATATGACGCTCCGAATCTACTGGCTATGTTGGACGTGAACGTACCTGGGTACACACTTCGTTCTAGCGATTTTTTTCGAGTATGATCAGAACGAGCCAATTCGGTCAATGATGAACGTATTTAACCATCGGTATCCTGACTTTGATTTTAATATTAGTGTTGACGTGTTTAGAACTAGAATATAGATTCATTAAGACTATCAAATATTGTCAGATGGATAAAATAAATAAATAAATAAATAAATAAATAAATAAATAAATAAACAAATAAATAAATATATAAACTAAATAAATAAAATGCAACATAAATGCCGCTTTTGGCCCAATATTACTGCTTTACTGCAATGCTATGATAATGCTTCATCAATGCATTCGAAATGCTTATTACAGGCTACAAGCATTTAAATAGCATTTGAAATCCAACTTTACATCAGATAGCATTTAAGATGCTGATATAATGCTAATATAATCCTTGTAGCATCTGAAATGTAGATTTAGGGTTGATTTACTGCATATGCTAATGCCTATTGGTTACCTGGGTTGACAGCAATATCACGATCTCGACGTTTGTTATGCAAATATTTGACGAAGTTTTCATGCGTTGAAATGGACGATGAAACGTATGTGCTGGAGGATTTCAAACTGCTTCCAGGGCAAGTTTTCTATTATTTTTGGGCCAGAAATAGTTAATGTCTGTAGAAGCGATTACTACCCTCAATCAAGAACCACAAAGAAAAATCCTGGCATAATGGAATTATGTTAAAACTGTGATGGAGTGGTACGAAGCAAATCAAATGAATATTATACCAAAAACCGTAAACACGCAAATTGTCCAGAGCAACGTCCAATCGAGAGATATTGGAAGCGGAAGCTTTCTCGAAAGAAACAAGGAATCAAAGATATCAAACACTTCCAACAAATTTGGTCAAAGACAGCCACCACGGTATTTGGATAGTCTGCACAATCTCGAATGAATGGAGTTAAGCGCAATGTTCGGACATTATATGCAAATACCGAATAACTATGGTTTGACTTCGTAAATTGTTAAATTATAACCCATGAATCTGAAATAAACAACTACAATTGAAATATAAAGTGAAACTTTTGTTTAACTTATGTTTGAGGTGTCTGGATTGTTGTGGATCAGTCGATCAATCGAAAAACATTGAATGAGTTATCTGCATACTTATAAAACAAATCATGATGAAAGTGCTAAACGCTAAAATAAAATGGACGACTTAAACAATTCACCATCAAAATACAATAAGACGAATTATCATTAATGAATTATCTTCCCCGCAGGTACTCAAATTTCTGAAAACGTTGACAGATCTTTGTGAAGATACAAATTCGAACCGAGAGCAAACCATCAATTTCTTCTAAAACAGCATGACGCGACACTTCTTCGCTTACTTTGTCCACCCGGATCCGTGTGTTCTCTGTCGTCCGGAAGTCGAACGAGGAAAGTTTCTCTGCTACCACACTTGGCCTACTGTGCGAGAGACGTCCATCGGTCGCCGTGTCATTGTTTTTTTTTTTTTATCGGCACACAGTTCCTGTCTCCAACGAGGAAAGTTGTAAGTTGTAAGAGTTTTTTACTTCCTCCAGAGCTGCCGCCTTGTTTCACAAAGTGCAAGAAACTCCCAGTCCACTGAGGGAAAAGTGTGAAAGTGATAAAAAAGTGAATATCACCTTCCTTGGCGTTAAGGGGCGAAGAATGACGAAGGTGTTCTTGGCTGATATGACGCCGCTTCTGGCTAATAACGGTGATTGCCACCGCTCGAGCCGTAGGCAAAGGGCAGATGGTGGTAAACTTTTTAATTTCTTTTTCATGTTGAGAGAAAAACTCTTGGCCAACAAGATATTTCAATTAAACATCGGTCCAGGTTCAGGAAGTGTAGGCACCTTAGAGAGTTTTTTTTTCTCCAAACTTTGTCCAAGGATTTGAAGGACTTAATTGAACACCTTTTTAAACGGCTCATTGCGCCAGTGGCAAAAAATTGAGCCCGATCCGGAAATCAATATCCTACTCAGATTTCTCCGATGAACGGAAGCAAGTGAGCAGATCACTTTAAAGTAGACAGTAAATAAAATTTAAATCAATTACTAAGTGTCAATAGCTGCGAGGAAAAGCAGGAAAAATGTCCCTCGATTGAATATTCAATTTACCGTTCGTCTTGTTGTTCGCGGATTCAACGGTGTTACCCTTTCAGCAGGATATGGGAAGAGGAAGTGTTGCTACATACGAGGTTTTCCTGCCGCGGAACGAGAATGTGCAAAAAACAGGGAGGTGTGAAAAACCTTGAAGAAAATCGACAACGGCGCGACGGTATGGATTCAATACCGGCTTCGGATATTGGGTGGATATTCACGTCCGGGTTACAGTGTGATATTGGAGACGATTGGGCAATAAATTTGTGTATCTTTCGTCTCTCCATGAAAAGGATTTAAATTGCGTTTAGGTTTACTACGGCGAAAGGATTTGCCCCGTGTATGGTGAGTACCTATGGGAAGAAAATATCGTTCGAATTCAGCGCGAGGGGTGCATCTGTTTGAAACTTTTTTTCTTTCCAAATAAATTTAATTTTTTGGAGAAGCTCCACCAAAATATATCAGCTATTCATTACAAAACATCAATAAATAATTATTTTGAATAAATATGGTTTCATTAGGTGAATGATTGCATGTACCCCTCGATAAGGAGAATTGATTTAAATAAACATTTTAAAAGAGTAAGCGTGGTGAAAGACATGTCTAGCTTTTCGCAGACGATCCGAATCAATCCCGTAACACCCCCCTTTCAGTGCAATTTGTTAGCATTAGGATAAATTTTATCACTTCCTTATTGAAGCTTTATTGGCAGAAAAATCAAGAGCGTCTCGCGGAGCTTGACTGACGAGTGCTGTCTAGATATTATATTGACAGTTTGTTGCTGTTTGATTTTTACTCATGCACCTTTGATTTTTTCGCGCCCCTCCATAAGAACCATAGGTATCGATTTCTTTTCAAATTTGATGGGAAGACAAACTGTTTCGATATCATCTTACGAAAAAAAAAAAATTGCAGCTGATAGGAAGGTAACCCGGTAGGCCTTGTGAATAAAAAAAACTTGTTCATATTGATTAGATTTCGTCCACATGGTCCTTTTCCCCTTCCACACCCATCCCATATCGAATTTTGTTACGGTCCATTCAACAGTCCGCTCATACGAATGTTGCGGCTATCATAATTTCACCACATGCAAACATCAAACCTTCGATAAAATAACATTCATCCCATATTTCCAGCAAAAAGAAGGGGGCGACGGAGGAAATGAAGGGCAGGGCGAAACGAGAAAAATCAAATCAGAAGATAAAATCATTCCATTTTCATACCTCTGTTGGCCATTCCCTCAACCCTTCGGTGCAGGATCATCCGGACTGAAGGAACAATCACCGAAGGAGATGGTCTCTCTCCCACCCGCATGTCCAACCGTGTGCGCATCAACACGAGAGTATTACAATTTCAACATCTTTTAAAAATTATATTCAATTCACTGACCCTTCTGTTTTTTACTACACTTTGGCCGTTTCGTCCCGAACTTCCCGGGCTGTCGTACCTTCCCTCGACATTTGCCAACAGGAGCTACACACAGGACATTATCCTTTCGACATCCTGCTTCGAACGGTGGAACGATTTTATAGCATGCATTCACCCCCTCCACTTGGGAAGAACCGATGTTGCTGCTGATGCTCGGACCCTCCGTAGTGGACGGTGGCAGGCAGTCGACGGCGCAGCGTGGGATGATCCAAACTCCAGGCCCAGGGATATAGGTTGATGTTTAAGATGATCAGGAGCAGGGTGGTGAGGCAAGGCGTACCTTTTCTCATAGTCCCCTTTTTTACTGTCACCTCACATGTGAAAACTCTCGAGGATGGCCCATACCGTCCAGGAATGCTGACCGCAACCGAATACCGGCCAGCAGGGCTGGCAGTCAGCTTCTGTTTAGCCTTGTTTTCAACAATTTTGAAATTCACTGCCAGTTACATTATACAACAAATTGTATGTATAAATTATGTGTTTTTTAATTATTTGATTCCGTTGTAATTATTTGACAATAACACAAATTCATGGCTTCTAGAGTTTCGATTATTTGGCTTCTGTCACTGCAAAGAACCCCTTTCACCCACCTAAGAACAATAACAAAATACAGCATTGTTTAAATTCAGTGAGCATACTTCATCGTGCAAATTATATTTAAATATCGAATTTTTCTAGTTGAAAGCATAAAAGGTCAGTAATGTGTAAGTCCTCCTTTGCATTAAAGCAATTCCGTCAGTCGTCTTCCTTAGTAAAGGTTATACGGAATCAAATTGCACCACTTTTAAATGGCTGTAACTTTTTACCCGTTGGGTATTTTCTATTGAAATTTTGGGTGAAATTTGTTCAATGTGTATTTGTTTACGCTGTGTAAGTTTTACTAGCAGCTGTGCAATCGTTGCGAAGATGGAGTCGGAAGAACAGCAAAGAAATTTTGCGCACGTCAAACATCCGGATCTTTCTCATCGTGCCATCAGTAGGAAGCTGGGAATGGTACATTCTACGGTGTCTCGTGTTTTCAATCGGTACCACGAACGTTTGACCATCGATCGGAAAGAAAAAAGTGGCAAAAATGGATCTCCGTATATTGTTAAGGATCACAAGCGGGTAGTTCAAGCTTTCAAAAGGAATCCCAACAGTTCAGTTCGAGATGTGGCGAAGAAACTGAATCTAACCAAAACATTCGTGCAGGATGCGAAAAAACGTACAAAGTCCACAAGGCGCCTAATCGCGATGAACGGCAGAATACGGTAGGTAAAACACGTGCACGGAAGCTCTACACCCAGATGTTGACGAAACCACATTGCCTCGTTATGGATGATGAGACGTATGTAACAGCAGACTTCCGGCAGCCTCCGGGGCTCCAGTTTTTCACTGCTCTTCATAAATTCGATGTCTCTGAGGACGTTATTATTATTACTATTATAAGTCAACAGGTAAAATGTTTACCCCAATGACAAATTGCATTACAACTAAAATCACAAAAAAAGTACAAATATAGTATCTAACAAACATAATTTAACATAAAACACGTCTAAAACTACACTTTTTTGTTTCTCGGGACAATTAATTAAAAAAAATTCAGAGACCTGTTGAAGACACGAGACATGCTGCGCATTGGTTCATGTAAGCCATAGTCAGTTTTTGCAGGCGGAATGTTGAGGAACGAATGTGAACGAAGATTGTGACGACGTATGTGCATGTTCAAGAGGCTCAGCAGCGAAGAACTGTCAACGTTTCCTTGCAGGAGGTCTCCAATGCTTTTGCCACGTTGCGCCTCGCCTCTAGTGGTTCCAGATTTATTAGCATACAGCGGCTTACATAACTCGGCAAGTTGAGTGGATCTCTCCAGCTGAGATAACGTAGATCGAAACGGATAAATTTTCGCTGAATGGCCTCGATGCGTTGGATTTCATTCTGGTAAAAAGGTGACCATATGACACTAGAATATTCCAGGATAGGACGTACAAGTGAGCAGTACAAAGCTTTCATACAGTAAACATCTTTGAACTTTTTGGCAAAGCGGAATAAGAATCCAAGCTGCGATGACGCTTTAGCCACTACGTATGCGACGTGATCCTTGAAATTCAGTTTGGTATCAATCAGAATCCCCAAGTCCTTTACTGTCTATGCGCGCTGTAGTTGTGTACCCCCCAATGCATAGTTGAAGTGGAAAAGTGAGTGTTTCCGGCCAAATTAGAGAGCAGAAGATGTCAAAGTTTGCCGAAAAATTACATAATTTGGCAAGCAATTTGCTCGTGTGGAATGCGGAGCACCCCATTCGTGACAACTGGAACGGTCAATGGGCAGGTGTACCTAAAGGAATGCCTCCAAAAGCGTATACTTCATCTTCTGAGGTCACACGATGGTCCTACGATTTTCTGGCCAGATTTAGCCTCGTGCCATTACTCGAAAGAGGTTTTGGCATGGTACAAGGCTAAGGAGGGGGGGCGACCCCGGCGTAGTGGTTAACATCCATACCTCTCACGCCAAAGTCACGAGTTCGAATCTCACCTCCGAACAAGTTACGAAAATACCCAAAAAGGGAATTTGAGTAACTACGACGGGAGATGAACCAGCCCAAGGCTGAAAATCTCGATAATCAAGACAAAAAAAAAAAGGCTAAGGAGGTCGAGTTCGTGCCGAAGCATCTCAATCCCCTGAACGCACCGGAACGGCGGCCAATTGAAAAGTACGGGGCTTTAATGAAGCAGGCCCTTCGGAAGCATCCTAAAGAAGTGAAATCGGAGGAAGATATGAAAAAAAAATGGATTGCCACGGAGGACCTTATGAGTAGTGTAAAGAAGGTTCGTGCATTTGGATATGGAATTGAAATTGAATAAAACAAACATGGGAAAATATTTATAACATGTTTTATTTTACTCCCTGTTTGAAGTTTGAAGATGATTGGTTGAACGGGCGAATTTTGCCGAATATTTGTGTGTGTCGCAATTTGATTCCGTACACCCTTTAGAACGCTTGGAGAGGCGAAAATCTTCTGAACAACATTTCGTCTAACATTATTGACATATGTAATAGAGGGAACTCGCCAACATTTATAAACTGTAACCGTGGTACCTTTTGTCAGGAAAGATTGTACACTGGCATGTTTCTGATAAAGAATCATTGCCAGACCACAAGCATGTTAGGTTTGATTATAACGCCGAATCATTAATTACAGAAAATCATAGAAACCCAAGAAAAACAAATTGTGACCTAGGGTTAGGGGATGTAATGTTAGCCTAGCTCCTTCATTCAGCCTATGCACCAAATATGTCATTAATTCAGAGATAATCAACAAAATTATATTGCTATCATGATAACCGATCTAATTCGAAGGAATTCAGACATTATTAATCAATTTACTGTTGTACACTTCCGTGTAATTTACGATTTTCTTAACTTTTTAGACATCCTGATTTCACTGGTTAAGCTGGACAGATTATCTCCATGATCTTCGAATGATCTAAATTTGACTAAATTGAACCGATAAACCGAATAATGCAGCCTAGATGTACAGAAAATAGTCACACCTTATAAACTAAAAGTTCACACAGATAAAATAACAACGATTTATCAAGAAAACCGTGGACCCAATGTTAGGGACATATTTTTTTTCTTTGTTCCCAATTATGGCCTGTTGCCTGGAAAACTTAGTAAAAATGTTGTTATTGGTAATTGTCAACGGAAATGTATGGGTTTCTGTTGCATATTTTTCAAATGGCTCATCTTAATACAAACCGAAGGATCAAAACCTGTGCAGAGTGAATTATAATGTTTTTACTACCAGAGGGCCAATAAATTATATTTGAAAATCTCGTAAGTGTTTCAAAGCAGTTTAAGTTAAGTTTTTGTTCATAAATTTTATGTTGGGTAAAGCTTATACAGCTGGCAATGTCTTAAATCATAAAATCAGGGAAAAACCGTACGAAGACTACATTTAATAAAAAAAAATCGAAAGAATGGGACAGAATTGCATCCATGAATAGACCCAATTTGATGCTTGTAGATCGACAGTACATCCATATCCCTCGAAAGTTTTTGACGTTATAAAATGAGTTGTATAGCTTTTCATGAAACATACTAGCAAACGTCTTATTAAACGTATCTAAGCAAGTGTATAACTAGCTAAATATCGCTTCAAGCTAAAATAGTTTAGGAGTTATGATAAAGTATGTAATCGATCTTTGCTTATTAGGCTGAGTTAAGGGACACATACCCTATATCGTTTCTATTTAAAACAAAAAAAAAAAACAGGGGGGTTGCGTTTAACACACGACAGGTTGACGGAGACTTCGTTAAACCGTTTGATTAGTTCTGTAAGTTTCGTAACGGAACATTCACAGAAAAATCATAATGAATTTTAACAGACGCGTAAAATTCGCCGTTCCATGCCAAAACAAGCGTAAACAAAGAAATGGTTTGAAATCTTTCTTGCAACACACTTAGATTTTTTTACAGAAATCTGTAAAAGTTTACCGAATTCTCAACAGCTGAACGTTCGGTAATCTAATTTAACGGATTTCGGTTAAATTTTACTGAAATCCGGTAATTTTTTTTACAGATAACTGTAAAATTTCAACGAAATCCGTTAAATCGGATTGCCGAACGTTCAGCTGTTGTGAATCCGGTAAACTTTTACAGATTTCTGTAAAAAAAATCTAAGTGTGAACAGATCTGATTTCAGCGATATCAGGTTTACATTTAAATGAAATATTCCATGAATTTAGCGTTCCCTTTATGTGCATTAGATAACGCAGAATATTAAATGTTTATTTCTAACAAAGTTGAAACGCAGGTACAGTTCTTATGGAACGTTGGGTTAGCATAAGTGAGTAAGTTTGTTAGTACGTTCTATGAAAATTAGAAAATTCTATTGTACACTCTTTAGAAAAGTTTAAATGATGATACGGTCTCGAGTTGAAGGCCCTTGTCCAGTGTGTCAAACAGTAGTTGGCAACGTTTTTCCTCTGGCTGCTTTCAGTTTCGCCCAATAATCATGACTCGGCATCGGTACATAGTCGGAGGATTTTCCGTATGTTCGATCTTTACGCGGTTCTGAAATTTGTGCATACGTTTGGCACAAAAACGATGAGAAATTGCATTTATTACTTTCACAGTTTCTCAAAATTTATTTCTTCCGAAAAGTAAAACTCTATCCAACGCGAATCATTTACACAACAGAAACTATTCATTACAGTACTAAAGTCTGTATCCGCAATAATCCGGACACCTCAAAACATGAATAAAACATAAATTTCACATTATATTTCCGTCGTAGTTGTTTATTTCAGATTCATGGGATGTGTTTAAACAATTCGTGAAGACAAAACATAGTTATTCGGTATTTGCATAAAATTTTCGAACTTTACGCTTAACTCCGTCCATTAGGGTTTGTACAGACTCTTCAGAAATCGTAGAAGCCGTCTTTGTCCAAATTTGCTGGAAGTGTTTGATGTCTTTGATTCCTTGCTTCTTTCCAGAAAGCTTCCGCTTCATCAGAGCCCAATATCTCTCGATTGGTCGTAGCTCTGGGCAATTTGGCGGGTTTGAGGTTTTTGGTACAATGTTCACTTGATTTGCTTGGTACCACTCCATCACAGTTTTAGCATAGTGGCATGATGCCAAATCGGGCCAGAACAAAGGTTTTTCTTTGTGACTTTTGATGAAGGGTAGCAATCGCTTCTGCAGACACCCTTTCTGATAGATCTCCTCGTTGATTGTGCCTGTAGTGACGAAAGATTTACTCTTTTTGCCACACGTGCAAATTGCTTGCCACACAAGGTATTTTTTGGGAAATTTCGATGCCTTCTTCGTTCTGAAATGCTCAGCTGTAGCATTTCTGGCCACAGCAGAATAAAAAGCCAGCCCTGGAAGCTGCTTGAAATCCTCCAGGACATAAGTTTCATCGTCCATAACAACGCATAAAAACTTTGTCAAATATTCGCAGTACAAACGTCGAGCCCGTGATTTTGCTGCCAAGTTCTGTTTGTCGTTGCGATTTGGAACTGTTTTTACTTTATACGACTTAAGTCCCAAACGTTGTTTTGATTTTTGGACAAAACCAGGCAACATCCCTATTTTACGAGCCACCGTTCGAATGGAGGGATTTGGGTTTTTCGTTAAAATCCTTTTCACCTTTCGGTCTATGACAGGATCAGCGCGTCCAATGTTTTTGTCACTTCTCGGTTTCCTCTCCACCGTCGCACGTTCCGAAAATGATTTGAGCACATCGTGAACAGTGGATTTAGGCAAATCCAATGTTTTTGCAAGGTCCCGTATTGACAAGTCAGGATTTGCCGTACCCCCGTACAAAATTCGGTCGCGCACTTGTTTTTCTTTCGTCGCCATCTTGAATACTAAACATGAAATGTAAACATCAATCATAGTCTTTTTCATCATAGACTCTCAGCTATACCACAGTGAAATTTTTCATTCCTACGTGCAATATTGCAAAAGTTACAATGATTTGAAGGTGTCCGGATTAATGTGGATACAGACCTTAGTAGAATCGAATCGACAACCTTCAGAGGAGGAACGGGTTTGGGATGCGTCTTTAGGACTTTGGCTACCTTCCAGAATGGTCTCGAGCGATCCATCCAAATTTTGGATGACACGTCCGAAACTGTCGTTTCGGAGCGATTCCATTCTGGACGTAATCTGCCGGTTCAGATCGGCCACTTCTTGTTTCCTATCCAGATCACCTGTTCTCTGAAACTGGCGTCTACGAACATTTCGTAAGCGGATCAAAAGTTGGGTGTGGGAATCAATGGCAACAAACTTACCCCTCACAGGAACTTTTCGGACGCACGCCTCGTCAGCCACGGTTATGGCTTGTTGCATTCCCTCCAACGCACGGTTGATGTCATCGACGGAGTGGATGATTTTCGTCGATGTTCCTATCCACTATTCGGCCGAACTGTACCCTGTTCACATGGTGGTAATCTTTTCGTTGGTGGGTTGGAGCAAGAATCACGTTGACACCGACTTCAGCCACCACTGGTTGGTGGTCGGAGCTGAGGTCGTTGTGCGCCTTTGACAATGTGTTGTTCGTCAGGAAAAACTCCATCGTGGACGGATTTCCCGCCGGAGAGATGAATGTCGGTTCGTCCGGAAACTGCACCGTGTAAAGACCATGCTGGGAGTGATCGAATAACAGCCGACCGTTCTGGTTTCGTTTCTAGTTTTTCCATGCCTCGTGGCGCGCGTTCAGGTCCCCTCCGATGACGAAACGAGAGCTAGTACGTGTGATGGCTGTTAGGTCGTTCTTGATTTTTTTTTTACGCTTCGTTACTGGCAGCACACTGTCGAGCGCAGTAAACAGCGATAAACCGGATACTTCCAGTCGACGTTTCCACCTCCACACCAAGGGCCTCGATGATCGCTACACAACCCCCCCCCCCCCCCCCCCTAGAGCAGGTGCGATCAAACCGGATGATATTGCAGTCGGGCAACCAGAAGCTGTCGCCAGACTTTAGGGGCTATTCATAAACCACGTATACTTTTCTGGGGGGATGGGGGGTTGGGGGAGGTTGATTTGACCAAAGTCTACGCTCCATACAAAATTTCAAAAAATTGTATGGAGAAAAGTCTACGAGGAGGGAAGGGGGGTCTGAGATTTTCAAATATGAGTCTACGTGGTTTATGAACAGGCCCTTAGGTGGGTCTCGGTCTCCCACATCGATATTTTGCTTGCGAACGAAGTCGGCAAGCTCGATCTTTTTCGTTCTTATAGAGCGAGCGTTCCAGGTGACAACGGTTAGTGCTTTAGATGCCATATTGAAAAATGAGAAAATTTGCGAAAGTGTACCCGTTTTTTATAGTTCACTGCTGCATATGGGACGCTTGCTATTCGCTTGCTCACATTTGAAATCTGCGATAGGAAAGTACTGTACATTAAGTAAATTTAGCCTGAAAAAACAAAATAATAAGACATCACCTTTCATTTTCGTTATTTTCAATAGTTTAAAATTGTTAACGAATCTTTTTTGGTAGTTAAATTGATACGCGGGAAAATTTTCAACCGATAGATGTGAACATCTTGTTAATCTATCGAATTTTTATGAAGTTTAATTGTTTAATTTGTAACGATATTTCGTGACGGTCGCTTCTTTTAAGATTTTCAATTGACACCCTACCCTTGCCGTAAGACGTAGTCTACGACAAAAAGGCCAACACTCGGTCGGGAGGTCGCACGTTTGACACTCTTGCTTTATGGTTAAGGTCCACTTCTGTTGACAGTAAGCCGCAGAGCTCGGACGGTTGTTTTGACTAACATTTGGTGAACGCAAGCTAAAATTTATCAATTCGTCTAAATTCGCATTTTGGACCAGTGGCAATTGTTTCAAGATGGATACCTTCACAGGATGCTTCCCAATCTCCTTATACTTTGCACTTGTTACTGAAACCAAAATAAGATTTAGCCTAAATGCAATTTCAAAAGCAATTGTATCGTAAGACCACTTTCTTCAGACGAATGGCGAGATCTGGAAACACTGCCAAAACTGCACACTTGACCGAGTATACCCAATTCGGACAGACGTTTCATTCCAAGAGGCGGGCACCCGTCCCCGACGGTAACCGACGACGGTGCGGTTTCAGTATTCATAAATTTATATATTCTCTATGGGTCCCCACCTTTCGAGGCAGCATATTGTACACACATTTTTATGCAAATATAGTTTTTCCTCGGCTGTTCCTGCCTTGGGGTACGTTCTTTGATTTTTCATACCACTTCTTTCCAGAAGGTGATATGGTGAATGTGATTTTTTTCATCATCGCTCCCACGCAGGACACAAAACGTTTTGTCCAGAGATTCGTTTATAGCTTTGGGGGCTGCTCCCACAAGAAGAAGAGAAGACACAGTAGAAAACGAAATGATATCTGTCCCATATGGGATTGGTCGCTGGCCCCTCTCCGAGCATATTCAGGGGCTGCAATTTATTAAATTTATTCATTGCTGATGCTGGCTCTTTATCTTGCTTGTTTGCAGGTTCATGGTGAATCCTCGACTCTTCAATGCAGGTATGAGACTGGAAAAATAATCGATGCAGTTCCAACATCTGTTGTATTCAACTCAAGCGAAACCATCGATACCCAGATATCACAACATTTTTGCGGGTTGTGATAAACCAATTCCAGCAGCCAGCGTCTCCTCCGAAAACCCATTTCCTGCAACTGCAAATTGAATTATCCTTCTGTCGGTGGCTTTCCTTTGACCTTCCACCTCCGTCCGGTGCGAAGAACATGTAATCCAGTCAAACAGAGTCCGTGCTAAACGGGGAGACAGAGAGCACAGTGCTAAGAGGAGTTATTACCGGAAATGAAATTTTTCACTTTTCTCATTTCCTTAATTATCGGCTTCCCGTGAATGTGACTCCATTTTCCACATGGAGTAAATGTAGGGATGCGGAGAAAGAGAGCTAAAATGTAGTACCACAAATTTTCACACCTCCATTGCTCCTGCTGGTGGGTTCGTTTCGGTTGCAGGACTTCTTTAGCTCTAATGTGACTCACCTAGATGTGAATTCCTTTCGGGGACCGGCCATCACAGAACCTAAAGGAAGCCAACTCGTCCCATTATAATAATTATTTCTACATGAGATAAATTAAATTTTGCTTTCATTTACAGTCTTGGTCCGGGACATCCAGGAGCGCTGGATGGAACGTGTAGGTGTACCGAGAATGACCGACGATGCAAAAGTTTTTTCTTCCGGCCTGATCATAATGATGGCAGTAGTGCAGCAGCTTTGATGGCGGAACGGACTGGAGGGACAAACTCGTTGCATCCGTTCGTAGGTGACTTTTGCCAACGAGAGGATTATGGCGTGAAAATAAGCAGAAACATTGGTGACCGCACCAGCACCATCAACGCGCGCCAGGCTGTGAAGTTACAGCTGAAGCCAAAAAGCGGACGAAGAAAAATTAAATTATCATAGGTACAATTAAAAAAGTTTTTAATGAAAAACCGGATTCCATTAGAAATAATGTTTCTGGAAAATTTTTGCTTTCAGTTTTGCTGGGAAGGTACGGGTGCGTGATTGCTGCACGAATGCTGAAATTCAATCCGTTTCCGACACGGAAAATTAAATTTAGTTTCTTTTACGAGATCGAACCTAGGACTAATGAATCTATTCGTTGTTTTCTGCAACGAAAGTGATTTGTCGCCAGCTAGTGTTGTGTAGAAAACCTCAAGAGGCTTTACTGCCTGAAATCTCTATATTGATCACTGGTGCGACCGATCCTTGAAAATGCCTTCTTGGTCTGGCTTCCTGATCAATTGTTTATTTATTTTGTTTATTTGTTCATGGTCTTCGATAGATTCTTATAGACTGGTTTAACTTAGGTGTACTCAAGCTACGTTTTTCATCCTAATTTTAAAACTATTTTTCGAGACATTAAAATCAAAAAGGTCACAAATATCATTAAATGCTCTAAGGCAGGAACTGAGGGGATTGTTGAAGCCATAGCACGTTCTATGTCCGAGAACAGCAATGAGTGCCGAATACCGCAACTGACGCTGAGGAACGTTAAAAGGTATTTCTACGAGAAGGTTCGAGCAATCGATGTTATTTTTGATAACGTCAAAGACCACCATCCGTTGTAACTTTAGTCGTCTTGCTGAGAGCAGCTCCAAATCGATTATTTGACATCGTTCCGGATAGTCAGGAAGGAAGGCAGGATCGTTCCATGGTAAATGTCGCAGAGCAAACCGAATGAAGGATTTCTGCACACGCTCAATTCGAATTACCTGAGACGTGTGGTATGGGGCCCAGATGGGAGCAGCGTATTCTAGAATACTGCGTACCAAAGTACAGAACAGAGCTTTAAGCGCATACACGTCGGTAAACTGAGATGCATTGCGACGGATGAATCCCAGATTCGAAAAAGCTTTGGCAGTTATAGTTGAGATATGTTCATTGAAACGAAGCTTGCAATCTATGATAACTCCCAAGTCACGTATAGACTGTACACGGACTAGCGCATTAGCACCGATGGTGTACTGGTGATTAATCGGCGTATAACTGCGGCTCAATGTGATCACCTTGCATTTATTAATGTTCACGTTCATTCCGTTCTCACTGCACCATCGCGGAACGATATCGACGTCTGCTTGCAAGGCAATACAGTCAAAAATCGACTTGATGACACGGAAGATTTTGAGGTCGTCGGCAAAGAGCAGCTTCCCAGGTGATATTAGTTCGCACAAGTCGTTGATGAAAAGGACGAAGATCAATGGTCCTAACACACTACCCTGTGGAACTCCAGATGGAACGTCGAATGTTATGGAATGTGCAGAGTTCACCTGTACAAAGGCTTTCCTACCGGTCAAGTATGACTTTAACCAGTCGGATATCCAATCAGGGAAACCCATGTGCCTTATTTTTCCACTGCAAATATATGCGGAACGGTATCGAACGCTTTTGAAAAATCGATGTATACCGAGTCCATTTGATTCCGGCAGTCAATCTCTCGAAATAACACGTTTGTATAGCATAGTAAGTTCGTCGTTGACGAGCGATTTGGAACAAATCCATGTTGGTAATCCGATGAGTATCGAAGCTTTGCTGCTGCCAGTAAGATCTCGCGGATCAAAGGTTCGAACAGCTTACCAATACAATAAAGAATCGATATGCGGCGATTGTTTTCGACGTTGCGAAGGGTACCTGAGTTGTGGATAGGAATCATTTTTGCAGTTTTCCAAGCACTGCAAAATGCTTTGTCATCCAATGAGCGATAGAAAAGTATCGTCAATGGTGAGACTAACGAATCAGTGCACTTTTCCAGTAGAGCAGGAGGTATACCATCTACTCCAGCTCCCTTCGATCCATCTATTTTATTAGAGCTCTCGACACTTCGTCAGTAGGAAAAATGCCTAAACGGAAGGCGTACGTCGGTGGATGGCACACGACGGAAGCAACCAGGAATTGGTTGGGGCGATTCGGGTTTGTACACGCTTTGAAAGAAGCACGAGAAGAGGTTGGCAGCTTCACCTGGGAGCTAGCCGCAGCATCACCACACTTGACATCGTTCGGGACGCGATTATTTGCCCTTTGATCCTTCACGTACTTCGAGAAAGCAGAGAGTTTTTGTTTCAAATCCGACTGTAGTTTTTGCATGTAACCTTGGTAGTTAGTTGCTACAAGCTCCTTATACGTCGTTTCCAAAAGGCGAAGTGATTCCCGGTTTTCGCTGCTTTTGCTGTGAAAGAACCGTATATGTGTTTTCCGCAGTCTGTTCCGCCTATTTCTCAAATCGCTAGTCCACCAAGGCTTCCTGCTGGCTCCATCATATGACGGCGGCGGTGGACGCATTAAAATGGTGAATGTTCGGTACCGCTTGGCCGTTGGACTTCAGAAACGACTTGGTGTCAACGGTTTGGCCTTGAAGAAGTTGTTCCCAGTCGACCAATGAGAATTCCGTATTGAGAGAGACGAAATCGCAGTGTCTAAAATCCAGATCAACAGATTCCGTCCGCGAATTGGCTAGAACCTGTTCACAACTATGCATATCGATTTGAAATTCAAGCGGGGGATGGTGCGGGTCAATAGGTAAAAGCGGCGTTATAGGGTGTAGTGATTCAAAATCGCCGGGAC